>NSMO01014435.1:0-24880 GCA_002588565.1 Coelastrella sp. UTEX B 3026 | reverse complement strand
GGCGGCTTTTGGTGCAGAGTGGTGCAAGTGCAACTGGTGATGCCAACACACTGTACGAGCTTGGGATGCTGCACAAGTTGCTGCCATTCGGCTGCCTGCTTTCTGCAGGCTGACATTGCTTGCACTGCACCTTGCTAGAATCGAATGAATGTAAGGAGCTGGGCTGGATAGCAACTGAAGTTATGATGCAATTCCTCACTTGATTCAGGACTATTTGGCAACACACTGGCAGGACCCAGCCAGGCTGTCCTAAGTGAGGAGCCTGTCAATGCCTTGCTATGCTGCTGGCTAAACGCACCTAAGTTGCTGAGAGACACCACAACGAGGGCGTCTGCTGCTTTGACTGGAAACCTGCCTCGCTTGCTGCACAGCCCGGATCAGCCCTGCTGAACCTCCGTAAGGGCTGTTGACCGCACATGTGCTTGTTTTGACTTCGTCAATAACGCTCACACGGCGTCTGCAGCTCCATGATGCCGGTCCACAGTCTGCTGGCCGTTGATGTTGTGCAGACCACTTTGCGAGACTCGCCGCTGCCCCTGCATTGCTTCTGCGCCGTTGTACATGCATGATACTGTGTAGATGATTGCAACAGACGCGGCTGCTCTCGTCAGCTAAATAAGCTGTGCAGGCTCCAACTAATTCAGCTTGATACTGGTGGTTGACTGCAACAAACAGGAGCGCGGCACGGAGCTACCAACACTGCTATAATTTCCGGTAAGATGTTAGAATTAACGCTTCAAATATGGAGCAAATACCCAGGGTGGCAGCAAGGCGAGCAAGATCAACAGCAGCAGAACGTTTCACAGCCGTTCTGGTCAAGAGACGTGGTTAATCTGTGATTAACAACCATACGTACTGAATGAAGGTGCCGTGCCAAGAGTTCGGGCCACGGCAGTAGGTTAGTTGTTATGACCGTGGCTGCTGTTGATCTTGTTCCCCTTGCTAGCCAGGGACGGTGCATTGGCACCACGTCGTGGCATCGTTGATTGTCCAGCATAATCAGGAGGAAGTAAATTGTCCAGGACTTTGCCTGTGCAGCAGGGGCAAGGTTTCATGTCAGCCCTTTCCACTACTGAGTGGTCAGCCCCGTCGCGAGGTGTTTTGTGTGGCGTGACGGCACTGGGATGGCCTGCACCTCGAGCTCAAGTTATTTCTTTGTCGATATGGTGCTGCTTGTGTGAAGCTGTTGCGTAAACAGGGGCGGGGGTTGGCGCGAAGTAACGCGCGGCAGTTGACAAAGGCTGCTCAGCTGTGCTGACTGCTGTGAAGCAACGTCTGTATTAGTGTCAACTTGTTGATTGAGAGAGACTGGCAGAGGGGTTCGCAGCAAGCGGTCTGCCACAAATGGGACGCCTGCACACCAGCCGCGCCAGTTCGTACAACCACCATTGATTACACCAACCCCTGCCTCAATCACCACCAATTACGACCGCAAGACGGTTTACCAAAGGCAGTTCGCTAAACCATCTCAATTTTTCCGACGCAGCTGGCAGTCAGCATAGCCGACAGGCTGACGTTTCCCCCGATTACCAGTAATACACAGAGCACCATAGAGCTTGTCGTGAGCAGCCCAAGACTCTTCGAATGCGGATCCTATGCATGGCCCGACAGCTCTTGCCAGCGCATCTATCCTGTGGGCATTGAATCATTCACTTTTACACCGAAGTCGGTAGGCCCGCCGCCCAACCCTTGGGCTTCTACTCAGGGTATGTCAGGTGCCACAGAGCGTGTAAACGCCTGCGACTAGGCTGATCTACAGCTTAAAAAGCTTCACACTGCAACACTGACCAGTTGGCCTGCTTGCCCAGTGTGGTTGTGATCATGACATCAGACGTGCCTTGTCAATGCCATTCTGTGCCCTCATTCTGGTTCGGCAAGTGATCGGCGCCAATTTCATCTGGCTAATGAACACTGTGCTTCGAAATTGGACTAAACAGAGGCCACTTGTGCGTGCATGTAGAATTTGGGTTTGCTGATCTTTTGAAGGCGCGTTAGTCATTCAGCTGCTATGCCACTCTTGTCGGCACCTCGGACGCAGATTCGTATCAGAAGTTTGTCCTGATGCAACTGTGATCGATCCGATCGCGGCTTGCGGTAAACAACCTGCAAGGCAGTCGCCACGTATTGCCCGGCGTTGATGTTCCGAACGTGATTGTATGGGTTGTTAGATCATCTAATTTCTTTGTCTATGACACCAAGTGCTCGGAGGCCGCACCAACCCGCAGTAGGCAACTTGCAGGAACACCAGAACAGCTGATGAGAGGGAGTTTTGTAGCACAAGCTTGTGCTGATTCATCTTGCAGCTGATTGTCTGCAAGAGAGAAAGCAGCGTGACTTAAATTAGCTTGTTATCGTGCTGTGCCTTGAGAGCCTGGTGCATGGACCGGGCAGGCATGCGCCTACTCAACACAGTGGTCCACATCGACACCATTGAGCAGCTTCAGACGCTCAGCGCGCCCAAATCGACTGCTCAACGAGGCCTTGATGGGCTACCGACCGGCTCCAGCCAGTCTTTGCAGCGAGGAACCACCGAAGAGTTGCGAAAACAGTGTCCACCAGGAGCCGGCAGCACTAGTCATTGCAGCCAGTGCAAGGATGATGCAGGCGCCGTAGCAGCTAAACCGAAGCAGAGGTGTGAGGCTTATCACTCGTCTGCACGCTACAGTATATGAAGATTTGATACCATTTTGTTGCATGTGGTGGTGGCATTTCTACAGCACATGATGCAACTGATCAGCATCATGATGCAGGTTCCAGCTTCCAGCCTTCATGGACTCTTTCTTATTGTGAAGACTTCTATGATGTCTTGGGACCTGCATGCCTGGCAAGTCTGGCGGTTTAATTGCTTTGCGTCATGGCTCCGTGATAGCAGCCATCACTCCACTGTGCGTGCACAGTGCCTAGGTTAAACCGCATCTTTCCTGCAGGCATGCCACCAACAGCACACTCATAGCAGTACATCCCACACGGCATTCGCAGCAAGCATGTATCAGCACACAGTACAAGTCAACAGCACTCTCAACACAGCAGCCAATGACCATAGTACCACCCCTTGCATTTGCAGCACAGCCAGCAGTCTTAGAGCCCCATCAGTACCCAGCTCAGCACCCAGAAGCCCTCAGTACCAACTTAGCACCAAAAGGAGATGCCCCCACGCAGCTTACACAGCTGCAGCAGCTAACCAGCAGTCTAGCAGACGCCGTCCGTGTCAGGGACCATCCTCGCATGCAGCTTGTGCTGCAGCTGATGTCTGCTGTCCCTGTGACAGGGCAGTTGCTGTTTCAAAGCCAAGCCGCAGTGGCTGTGCGGCAGCTTCTGAAGCAGCATCGGCAGCCTAGTGTGCAGGACGGTTTAGATCTGCAACTGCAGGACAATCTTGTTCAGACTGCACAGCTACTGCTGAAGGGCTGGAAAGCAGTGCTGGTGGCAGAGGTGGATGCTGCTGACATTGCCAAGGTGCAAGCTGCTCGGCAGGTGCGCCTGCTCATTGTTGTGTTGGTTTTGTGTTGCCTAGTTGCTTACGTTTGTTGTGTATGTTCATCAGCAGTTGCTGATGGTGTAGGGTCTAATGTGTAGTAGTGCAGTAGTATCGCGCAGCAAGGAGACCCAAAAGCACTAAGATTAAGACAGTGGTTTTGCACATACCATCAAGCCAAATGCTTTGCAGAGTTCTGTCACTGCTGAGCGATACTGGTTGCCTGGCAGTTTGCAAATCCTCTGAGCTAGCATCAATAGACCCGCTACCTTGGCTTCTGTGACCTGGCTCGAGTGTGACCTGACACAGTTTCACGCCAATCAGCTATCAACGCATGTTAAGTAAGGGGAATGCGTCATGATGTGTCTTGCATTGTGTTGATGTTGTCGTTCTGTGGCCGCTGCACCTTCAGGCGCTTGTTGCTGTAGCACCAGGCCCAGCCTTTGCCACGGCAACCCCTCAACTGCACCCACGGCAGCGCAGCAACCCCACTCGGCGCCAGCAAGCACTTGAGCAGCGCAAACAGCAACACCCAGCGACTGCTGGAGCTGACTCATCGAGTGGTCAGGTTCCTGCCCTGGGGAGGAAGAGGCAGCGACTGCAGGGTCCCGGAGACACAGCAGCAGCTGATGGGCCTGCAGCTGCAGCAAAGCGCTACAAGGGGGACATGCATCCCGGATATCAGGTCAAGCTTCCTAGAGAGACAACTGCAGCCGCAGTTGGAGCCGCAGTGAGCGTTGTTACAGCACAAAAAGCAGCTGCAGCGAGGCCGAGCAGGCTGCTTATACTTTCGCAGCGGGGCTTGGATGCTGAAGCTGCATCTGAGGTGCCCTTCAGCTGGCTGCCAGACTCGGCTGCGTACAGTACTGTTCCTTTGACTCCCAGGACCCCACAAAGTCAGCATGTTGACCATCATAAATCAGCAGCAGGGCCTAGAGCCAAGAAGAGCAGTCGCACTCACACAGCAGGTGCAGCTGCACACCTTTCTGCCAGCACTCCAGTCGCCCTCGGCCACAGGGCCACTGTTGGCAGGACCACCCGAGCAGCAGCCAAGAAAAGCAAGCCTTGGTTCAGCAAGACTCCAGCTTCGGGCACCCAAGCTGTGGCTGTCAGTGCAGGGACTACTGCTGCTAAGCGCACTGTGGTGGCAGCAGGTCCAGCTGCAGGAGCTGCAGCAGCTAATGGGGCAGCAATTGGCCCTGCAGGGTACCCGGGCCCCCGTGTCAAGTTGGAGGTCGGCACTACTAAGATCACGCCAACTGGAAGGTCAGCCAGCCCTCCGGAACAGCAGTCCCCAGTCGTACTACCAGCACCACCAGCGGCCGCTGCAGCAACCGTGACAGCGACTGCGACAGCAGCTTCAGGTGCAGTTGGGCCTGCTGCAACAGGCAGGGGAAGTGCTATGTGGGGTGCAGGTGCTAAAGCCTTGAAAGCAGTGAAGGGGCCCAGCCACCACCACACACATCATGGACACAACCATGGTCATGCGCATCAGCAGCATGGACGGCAGCACAACTTGAACCAACAGCAAGCAGGAGCTGGTGCAGCTAGCCGGGGGGTCAGTGCTAGTCATGCAAGCGCTGCTGTGAACCACACATTTCCTCCTACCAGACATGTAACGGTGGTGAAGCATAACCATGCTGTGGTGGATTTGAATGATGGGGCTGGTCAAGGAGATGCTGTGGCAGCAGCAGCAGCACCAGTGGGCAATGGAACTGTATCAGATGCCTGGAAGCTGCAGGCGCAGCAGCAAGCACAGCCGCAGAAGCAGCTGCCACTTTGGCAAGTCAGGGAGTCTGCGCGTGAGCCAAATCCACAGAGCAGCAAGCTGCCATCAGCACCATACAACCCTGGCTGTGCAAGTACCCAACTGGGGCCTTACATGAACAATTCATTGCAGCCTGACGTATATGCTCGGGCGCATCAACTGCCAGCTGTGGGCAGACAGTCTGAACCGTGGCTGCTGACAAAACCTGCAGTAATAGATGCCGGTGTTCGTACAAAGCATATGGGTGGATATGTTGGTGGCTTTGCTGATGGAGCTGAGGCTGAGGCTGCTGCTGTTGGCGCAGATGATTTGCTAGTTGACACTAGGCAGCCAGGGTATGGCCTGGCCAGCATGGGCGGTTTAGTGTTGAGCCCGGCTTTGTAGTGGATGTTGTGGCTGAGTATGTAATGTTCAAGGTGCCTTTGACAGTATGGACCTGCAAGGGTATGCACGTACCTTGTTTCTTTCAGTGAAATGATTCAGACTTGAATGATGCACGATGATGCATGATGTTATGATCAGCATATGCGTTGGCTGCTTGTGCCGATACCAAGCAGCTCGGTGTTGTGCACGCTATGGTGCACTAGCTGTTAGTTTGGGGACGATCTGTGTGAAATTATTTGTTGACTGGGAAACCTCACCGCAGTCGCTTTTGTTGGTAATGGATGATTGTGGCCAGCAAGAGATGCATCTGTTGGTAGTAGATGATTATCGCGAGCGGATGCGGTGTCATGCAAGAGTGTATTCCTGGTTTGCACGGTTTTGGACCCAAGGTTTTATGTTTTGGAATGGTCACATGTGGCACCCTGCAGGACAGTTTGAAGTACAGAACACAGATTAGACATTTTCAAATAGTGAGTGAGAGAAGGAAACTGGTTGGCTTTTCTCTTGTCATCACTGCATTGAGGTTGCAGACAGCAGGTCTTCTGGCGATTTATACAACGTGTGTACAAAGATGTGTTGTGCAGGACCGGGCTCCTTGCTGTGGTGGAGGTACATTGGCACCTGCACAAGCCTAAACAAGTAGCGTCACTCGATTCCCCACCCGATTCATCTCCTCCAGCCTGGGTTGCAGACCTCCAACATACACTCCCATTGTGGTCATACTCATCTGCCAGACTTACAAATTGCCGTGCGCCCTGTGAATTTTGAGGTGCAGTGTGCCTTGTTTCTGCTGATAGGTGCTGCTTGTTTGCTTGCAGTACCATTCAAATGCATGTGTTTGAGGCCCTTGCACTTGGGCTCTCCTTGCACCATTGATGGACTCCACATTGCTATATATCAAGTTTATATACCTTCAATGATGGCACCGTGTATGTTCGCTCTGTTTGTTTGAAGACTCATTGAGCACTGCATTGATGCCTACATCTACTAACAGCAAGCCTGCCATCAGCTGGGCATCTCCTTATATGAAGCAGAAAGCTTCGTAGTTGCTTTAATTTTTTCTGAAGCAGGGCCTTGCTATATGCCACAGTATGTGCTGCTGTTGGCTTCCGCAGACAGCTCGTCAGGGGATTTCTGTACAGTTTCCTTGCACAAGGTTGGCATATGCAATTCGTAATCTGCAGAATCACCGGGTGTTGCATTGACTGCCCGTATCACATGTTCAACACATGTTTTGGTTGTCATGCATGCAACCAGGCACTATCCTGGCTTGGCAGGATGTGGCTATCAGATGATCAAGGGCATTCAATAGCTTGTTTACAGGCTAACGCGGAAGTATGGCATGTGGAGTTCATGTTTTTGATCTTGACTTGCATGTTTTGAGTTTTGCTAGCAGTGGATATGCCTGACGTTGTGCGTAGTAGCTGTTTACAAAGCATGGCAATTAGTGGGTGTAAGTGTTAGTACACTCACCGACTTCGTAGGATATGAACTGCATTCGCAGCTTGTGCTGCGTACTGTAGCTGCAAGCATGGTTTGTCATCCTATGATTTGAAGTGTACGCATTGTCTGCCGTCGTGCATAGCGGTGCGCATTGTCTGCCGTTGTGCACAGCGGCAGATATGGGCAGATGTGTCTGTCGATATGTCCGTCAGAAACATGCATGCAGCTGTTGTTGCTTAACAACAGCCTTTTGTTGTGGCGCTTCTTCACTGTTTTGACTGGTTCACGGGTCGTGATGTCAACAAAGCACAGAACTACAGTCTTCACATCTGCTTTGGTTGGACATGTGGTGTTTAAGTCCTTCAGCCGTTCCAGCTGGGTGGTTTTAGTAGACTGAACCCTCTTGCAGACTGGGGTGATGCTCAGCCGGGGTGGGTTGGGGGGAGGGGGCCGCTGCATCTGAAAACTCATGTGGTGTTAGTTGCAATGGCTGCATACCAGCTGAAACGAGGCATAAGAACGTGCCACGTGAACTCCTTTTGGCTTTGTTGTGCCTGTTGTAGTTCTTTGGTGTCACGTGGGTTTGCCACCTGTGACAGCCTCACCCAGCAGTACATCAAGCAGCCCAACAGGCAGGGCGTATGTTTGCTTTTCAACGTTTCCATTGCGTTGTGCCTTTGGAGTCTGAGCATTCTGGATGCTGGAACGCAGTTCGATTCCGTCGTGATTTTGTTTGAAGTGGGCAAAGCTTGGCGCCTGACCATGGCTCCCAAGCCGTTGCGTGCTACCAGCCGCAAAGCAGCTATTGAGTTACCGGAAACGTCAAGGGCAAATTTCCTCACAGCAGCTGCACAGCTGTATTCAACGTCTTTGCCGCAGCTGTCGACCCACCTTGGCCAACAGGCTTTGCTGGTAAGGTGCCGGCCTCGAAGTATCTAGGCAGCAGCTTTGTAAGCGACTGCAGAATATATTTGCGGTCGATATGCGCCCGCTACATGACAGCTTTACGGGATTGTCCTTAGAACTTCTTGTGCTACTGCTCTATGTACTAAAGCTGCATGATCGTGCACTGGGTCTCGCGCATGGACCTGTTGTTCGTACGAACAATACGCTGACATCACCTTTGTTCTCTCCTGCTATAGTTCGCCGATGCGCAGCAAGCTGTCGTGTCTTCTTTGACAGCCAAGTCACAGCTGTGTAGAAAGTGTGGCAGCCCTCTAAACCGACACACGTGCGCAGATGTACACATAGCGTGGTTGTCGAAAGGTAGTAGCGAGCGGCTTTCAAAGAAGCTTCCGGCTAGCAGCACCGGGCAAAGAGGAGGGAAAGCAGCAAACATCAGACAGAAGAACACAGTTGTTGCTGTCCGAGTCTGTCTGGTAAGCATGATGTCAAGACACCTGTTATGGCTGAGAATCCCTATGCCACTATAGTACGGGAAAGGAGGATGCCGGTATCTTGCAGGCCAGGTCAGATCAGCAGTACAGCAGTACAACAGAATGGAGGAGCCCAGATCTAGGCCTGACAGTGCCATGGATCTTTGCATACCATCCAAAACTGCCTGATACTGCTACCAGCGGCCACTTCAAACCGGCTTCAGCTACAGAAGAGCATGTCTGAGTATGATGCAATGGGCTGGCCACCTTGTACTGTCCTGCATGCCACAACCCACTCCACTCCTAATGTGCGCTTAGATAAACTACTGTTGTAGGATTTAGCTCATGCAATGTGGATTGTTAAGCGAACTGCTGTATGCTACATGCGAGGGGCCCCCATCCGACTTTTGTTGTTTGTAGGCCTGTCAAGAGCCGTCAGTGCGTCCATTCCTGTCAGTAGGTCTAGCCCAGAAACATCTAGCTGGTGAAGGATTCACTGACGTGCCAGTGACTGGCTTAGACCTCAAACAGCAAGCTATTGCGCGCAAGCAGCAGCAAAAGGAGAGAGAACGCCAGCAACATCAGCCGCCCCAGCAGCAGCAACAGCAGAAGGGCTCGCAAGTTGCACAGCAGGAACAAGCGCCTGTGCAAAGTCAGCAGCAGCAGCAACAGCCGGAACCATCTGGACAGCGACAGGTTCTGCAGGGACAGCTTGAAAAGCAGCAGCTAGCTGGGAACAAGAGGGGTTTAGCCGCTGAGGGCTTGAGGAACAGTCCTGCTAAGAGGCAAGCAGCAGCAACTTCGGAGCAGCAGCTGCAGCAAGTGCAGTTGTGTCACTGCCAGCAACAGCACGCAGACAGCTTGCGTTTGCCACAGCTGCAGCAGCAGCCTGGAAGCTCACAAAGGTCTGCTGGACAACAGCAGCAGGTCGTACAGCAAGCGCTGCAGTTGCCTGCCCATCCTGCAGCAGTACAGGATCACCAGCGGCGAATAGAAGAGACTGAAGCAGAGCGTGGGAATCCCACAACAGCCCAGACTATAAACATGGACCAGCAGAAGCGACTTGTCACCATACCAAGCTCAGCAGCAGCAGCAGCAGCAGCAGGAGGAGGAGGAGAAGGAGGGGGAGCGGATCTAGGAATGCCGCAGTTAAAACCTCCCATGCTCTTAGGGCAGAAGACAGCAGCAGCAGCAGCAGTGGCCGACCTTGGTTCATCACATGACACGATAAGTCTGCTGTCTGATCAGCAGCAGCAGCAGCTTGAGCAGGGCTGTGAACCTGCTGCTGCTGGTGCTGCGATAGGGGAGCCAACAGAGGTATCCTCTTTAGCTGCTACTCTCGCAGGTGGTCAGGCAGAGAGTATGTTTGCAATGGGTGTAGCGGATGCAGTAGCTTCGGAATTGCCCATTTCGATGGCTGTATCAGGATCTCAGCAGGGTGTCAATGAGCCACCATTCCCGGCAACAGCTGATGCGGTAGCACCTGGATCTGCAGCACCCTGGTTTTTGGCAGCCACTCCAAATGGTGCAGCAGCAGCAGCAGTGGTGATGACAGATACAGCAGTAACAGCAGCAGTCGTCACATCAGAAGAGGCTGATGTACCAGCCACAGTTGCAGTTGCAACACAGCCTATTACAGCAGAGATGCCACATAGCAGTGCAGCAGCAGATACGGATGCATTGGTGACCCTCAGCGCTGCAGGAACAGCAGACCCTGCTGCTGCTGCTGCTGCTGCTGTGCCAGCTGGTAAAGCCTTGCCGGACACATCATCACCAGCAGCACCAACAGCAGACACCGGAGGCGGGGAGCCCAACATTGCTTCTGGCTTCAGGAATGTGGTTGCAGATGTTCAGTTATCCCCTGTTTCAGCCCCAGTCCCTGCAGTCCCAGTCTCTGCTGTGCTAGCGCCACTTGCTGCCGATTTAGAGCAGCAACCAGACCTGTACACGTGGCAGAAGACACCCACAGCAGCAGCAGCGGTAGCAGCATCAGAGGAAGAGCCGCCAGTGCTGCAGGCCAACAGTACCCCAGACATCTTGCCCTTCAATGCGGGAGGTCAAGCAGAGGGAACTGCAAGACCAGCAATAGTAGCAGGCAATGACAGGTCAGGGTGGTCATTGCTGTCTGCTACAATCACAGGTGCAGAACCTCCACCACCAGCTGCAGCTGCAGGAGCAGCGGATGCGCAGGGTGCACCAGTGATGCTGGTGGCACCAGCAGATCGAATGGATGTTGATCCCCTGACGGTGGCGTCCACAACAGCTGCAGGCAGTCCTGTTCCTGGAGAGACAGCAGCAGCAGCAGCAGCAGCAGCACCTCCTGAAGTGCAAGCCATGGATGTGTGTTATGTTGATATGGAATCACTCAGCCAGCCACTTGGTGCAGCAATAGCAGCAGCAACAGTGCCTACGTATGCCATACAGCATCAGAAGCAGCACTCAGCAGTAGAGAACCCTAGTGCTGCTACTGCTGCTTTGGAAAATGCAGGCCCGGGGTTACCTCCAACTTCAGCAGCAGCAGCGGCAACAGCAGGCACAGAAGCAGCTCTTCAAATCACAGCTGCGCAATCAGAGCATGCCGCCCAGCAGCAGCTTGCAGCTACAGCATCAGATGCAGGCAGGGCTAGCGGTGGTGACATCACAGCAGTAGTAGAACGTGCACCTGCAGCCATAACAGCAACACCAACAGCAGCACCTGCAGCAGCAGCAGAGTTAGCAGGTAGCGGCATGCGGAGCGTCTTTGAAAGCAGGGGTAGCAAAGCTGCTGCTGCCAAGCTAACAGCACAGTCATGGCCTATTGCACCTGGGCTGGCTCAGGACCACGTTGAGGCAGCAGCTGCAGCACAGCCGGGGTTGGTGGTGATCACTGATGATGTGTTGCCTGGGAGCTCTGAGATAGACAATGCTGCTGTCGTGGCTCGCACACCTGCGCAGGCAGAGTTTGCAATGCCAGGTGCAGCAGCTGCTGCTGCCTCTGACCAGCCTGCTCCTGCAGCAGCAGCAGCAGCGGCGCCAGTGGTAGCTGACATCCCTACTGATGTAGACATGTCTGACGCTGCACCTCCTGAGCGTGCTGCTGCTGCTGATGATGATGATGATTTGCAAGTTGTCAGCCAGCAGGGCGATGCTCCAAACCCATCAGCAGCAGCAGCAGCAGAAGTAGGGCCAGCACCGGCGAGGTCGAGTCCTGCACTGCAGCGTGCTACGAGCAGCGGTATAGAGGCTGATGTCAGCAGCGAAATTGACAGCGGTAGTGATGTTGCAGCAGCTAGCTCAGACAGTGACGACCTGCATGATGGAGGTATCCCTGCTGCTGCCTTAGTAGGTACTGCTCCCTCAGCCACTGCAGTAGGTTTGCAAGTGCAGACAGCCAGAGCTACAGCAGTATCTGCAGACAAGTTGGATGCTACAGTAGCCCCGGCAGCAGCAGGAGCGGCTGCTGACCTTCCTAGCCAGGCAGGCGCAAGCAGCAGTGACAGTGGCAGTGCTAGTGACAGTGAGCCTGAAAATGATGCTGCTGCTGTCATGCCATACCATGGTCCTTGGGTTGGTGGGGCTAGGCCAGCTCATGCTGCTGGATATGATACAGATACGCAGTCACAGTCTCAGTCAGCGTCTAGATCAGGTGCCAGCTCAGCACAGACCAGCAGTGCTGACTCGGCATCTGAATCAGAGTCTGAGTCAGCATATGAGTCAGAGTCCCAGAGTGAGTCAGCATCAGAAGAGCAGCAGTCACACGATGATCTGCAGCACATGTCAGCAGCAGCAGCGGCTGGACCTGTTACAGCTAGCCAGCGCCCAGGCGTATCACTGGCAGCCAGACGAGGCGAGGCACAGGCGCAGCAGATGCAAGACGCTGATGAGTTCTTTGGAGATGAGGACATGATGAATAGTGGGTCTGTTGGTGAAAGTGAGAATGATGATGAGGACGGTGACTCAGCCGCTGACGAGGCTGAATACAGGAGTGATGATTATGTAAGCAGCGATGGGGACAGTGACCAGGAAGATCAGGGTTTAGAACAGAGTGTGGGTGTGGAGGAGTGTGAGGATCTAGACCAGGACGGGCGGGACCAGCAGGAAGATGCAGAGATGGAAGACACGCTGGGTCAGGGTGAGTTAGTGCGTGATGCAGTAGCGCCAGGAAACAACTTGCAGCATCAGCAAAAGCATCAGCAGATGAGGGTCAGGCGGCAGAAGCAGAGGCACCTGCAGCAGATGATGCTGAGGCAGGTCTGCGCCCGCAGTCATCTGCTGCGGAAGACAGTGGGCAGGAAGGCTTTGAGGCATCTTGTGTACAGATAAGGTCGGTTTGCGTGGGGGCATCTCCTGCAGTTGCAGTCATCTGCTCAGAGTCACAGATGTCTATTGCATCTTGTTGCAGCCTGTCGTCGGCTGGTCCGGCTTCACTCAGCTGGTTTTTGGGAAGTGGTATATTGGGCACTTTTCTTGTGCCAAGTGTCGCTGTAACATCCTTATTTGTTGCATTGGCTGAGTTATACGAAGTTGTTAGTCCATTTTGGCACCAACACCAGTGCACTGCAATTTGCAGCAGCAGTGCCCTCACAGTTCCTCGACGAAGTCTCGGATGCGTTCAGCGGCATGAAGTCTGCGGGATAAACACGGAGCCCTTCTGAACATGGCAGGTGAGACAGCAAGCTGAAGCCTCTCGCGAGGGTCCTGCCGCTGCAGTACAGCGGCTGTACTTCAAACGGGCTGTCACATCAATATGGCACTGAACGCAACTTCGGCATGAGTCAAGGCTTGACATTGCCTTTGATGCCTGCTGCGGGTTGCTATCAGGCTTCGTATAGCTTGTGTTGCCTTCGGCGCCCACTGACGAGCTCAAATTAAAGCACCCAGTCTTCAAGCCAGTTGAGCCGAGTCGATAAAGCGTTATTGACTGCTGATAAAGCGCCTTTTAAGTGTTACATGAGCGATCCTGCATCACCGGCCCAGGAAGATGCCGCAGGACCTGCACCGTGGGCACTCCTGGGCAGGTCAGTGCTGCAGGAGACAATTCCTCATGGCCTGCGCCACGCCTGAGCAAGGCCCCCACAGTAGCATGGCATGCTCTGCAGTAGCCTGTAGTGAATGCTGGTGGCGGTAAATACGTCGCTTTATGCAGACCTTGAGTCTGAAGACAGACAGTAGACAACCAGCTAAGCATGTTCCAGCTTTGCTGTTCTGGATCCTGAGTGCAGGGACAACCCAGCCGGACAAGCCCTGTATAAACTCTACAATGCAGACAATATGCACGGACGTGCAGCCGGGCGTCAGTATTCGCAGCAGAACCGGCAGAAAATACAGAAGCAGCTGTCAGTCAAAGCAGCAGCTGGCATACCACCAGGTGAACACGTGTAGACACTAAGCTGCATATGAACATGATAGCAAACCTTTCTCGAGCTTTCTGGAATGGTGAATGATTGAATCACGTGCAAGCCTCTAGGTCTGCAGGCATTGCCACATGCATGAGTGGTCAGGTCCTGCAACAACCTTGTGCAAGGCACCAATGTATTGCCCAACGACAAGCTTGCAACAGCAACAGATGGTGTGACCGACGTTGCTTCTGCACTCTGACACAAGGCTCCACCTACAGCAATGTACGTCACCATGCAGGTCCAGTGAAGCAAGAGCCGGTCAAGCCGGCCAAACCCAAGGTGTGTAGGTGTGCAGCATTGGCCGCAGCAGCAGTAATGGCACTCCTGGTGGTTGTGATACCAACAGCAAGACCTTGTCAGCTAAGCTGACTTCTGTATTGATGAACCGCCAGGGTCTCCGCTATTGAGGCACTGCTAACCCCACACTGGTAAAGCTGTTAGGCTCCATCTCATGCGGCTTAGGCTATGTTTATAGGTTGTAAACGTGCTGGTTTACCAATCTACAAAGACGTTCTAATCCGCTTTGAGAGACAATGCAGCCACAGCAAGCAAGCACCTAGGCAATGACTCAATGCTGGCTGTGTAAAAACAGCCTGTCAAACAGCTTCTGATGCTGATTGTGCAGGTTGCTGTACCCCACTTCAGGCGTAAAACCGATGACACAGCGGTTGACAAACTAGCACATGTACCTCACAGGAAACAGGGGCAGCAGATTATGGCTGAGCTGGCACAGGAGCAAGAGCGAGCTTGGGGTCATGTACCATTACCATCTGGTAAGTCCATTACAGTGACAGCAACATGGGCTATTGGGGCACTGACCATGAGCAGCGTTGACAGCAACCTATTCTGATGCTGTGTCTGCTGGTGTTTCAGCTGAATCAACATTTGATGTGGACTGAACTTGTACTCTAACAAAAACACCACAACCCAGCTTGGTGCATACTGAGTGCAGAGTGAGGCAACTAATGCATGGATGCCCCCTTGCGGGCTCTCAACAGTACATACAACACCAATAGACCTTTGAGTGTCCTGCATGACTCCGCCTCGCCATCCTGTGTTGTCGTATAACAGGCCGCCTGATAGATGAGCAAGAGAAACAGCGCTGTGCACTTCTCATGCAATACAAAGGCAAGGTTCCATCCTACGAGCTCCAGGCTCTCAACAGCAGCAAGAACAGCAAAACAGCAGCAGCAAGCGGCACCGGCCAGCTAGGCAGTAGCATGGGCAGCACGGGTGTGAGCAGTAGCAGCAGTGAAAGTGACATGTTGCGTTCTAGGAGACATGCCCTTCAGCAGAGGTTTACTGAAGCAGCAAACGAGGTAGCAGAGAGAGAGAACTTTGTGTCTAGCATGCAGCAGTTGGGGAAGCTCAGAAATGACCATTTGGATGTAATCAAAGCAGAGGTTGCGGCAAAAGTGAGAGAGATGGGGCAGCTGGATGGTCAAATCAAGGAGCTAGATAGACAGCTCAAGGCGCACATGGCTAATGACTAGGGCACTTGATGTAATGCGTATGCACTGCACATTGCAGACTGCAGAGGCTTTGCCTGTTCTCGACAACTTGGACATGGGCTATTTGTCCGTCATCTTGGCTTAGTTGCTGCAGCAGTTGGCAGCAAAAGCGTGTAGGGAACTTATTTTTGGCCATCGTTAAACTCAAAGCCATCGTTTACCTGAGCCAGTTGCGCATTCGACTGCTAGGCCTTGCCAGCAGTGTTTGTGAATGGCAGCGCAACTGGTCCTTCACCTTGCTCAGCTACTGTGCCTTTTCGCCTATTGCCAGGCTGCTATTCAGTAGCAGCAGCAGCAGGGCATTATTGGCCGAAGCTTGCCACCGTGGTTTGAAGGTTTTGTGCAACCATTAGCCAGCAGCTTCCCTGCGTGTGCGACTCATACTGATTGACTGAGTGTAATATGAGAGTAGTTCACAATGCGCATCTTGCAAGTTGACTCAGCCGGACACATAGTATAGTCTGCTGGAGCGAGTTCTGCTGATACTGTGTGGTTGCCATTAGGTTTCTGTCCTTAGGAGTGCCTAATCAGCAGTCAGCTGATTGAGCATTCAATGATGATTATTGTTGAAGTTGCTTGGTTCGATTAAGCTGAGTCAGCCTGTGTTTGCTTAGCCTTGGTCTTGCTTAGTCTTGGTGACGGGTCACCAGTCATGAGTTGTGATGTGTCAACATTCACCATACCATACCTGTACAGTCGCAGTTTCAGGCAAAACAAGCTGGCATACTAGTGGCTATTGCATAGCGGATGATATTCATTAGTTGCTCTTACTAAGATAAAGTATGTGCACAACCCTCCCCGTGTTTCTGAAAAGAATGAGAAAGTCCAAAACTTAGAAAAATGGACATTTCAAGTTCAAGACTGAAAACAGTCAGTACCAATGGTTGCAACCGCACCCTCACACCACAACAGCATCAATGATAAGAGCTTCATCAACAGTCCCCAGCATATCTACAAAGCCACAACATGCTAGCAGCTGTGCTGTTGGCATCACAGCACCATCACTACTGCAGAGACGGTCAGTCAGACGGCCACTAGGGACACTTCCAATTCACATATACACAGCTGTGCCATCTTCATGTGCAACCTTGTCCTTGTGCTCGCGTGTGCCTGGGATTGCTTCCTTGATGCGTGTCATCAGGCCTGGCCGCTCAGCATGACCTTCATCAGTGTAGGGCTCATTGCTGGCACCTGTAGATGATAGCAGCAACAGCGGCATGGATCAATCAGTCCTCTGGTTGCACACAGCAGTGCTAGTATGCATACAAAAAGCAGTCTCGAACAGTGGCCAAAAACTGGGATGTGCAATGATGCAGATAAACCCACCGGTAGGAGCTAACATGCAGCATGCGGGGGCTAAGCTCATGCACATGGGCTGCACCATGCCGCTGACCAAGGTGAAGCAAGCTGAGAGGCTGATATTGTAAGATTTTCGACCCCATAAAACGTTGTGCTGTACCCCGCCACTGCTGATTGGCAGTCGTTGCTGGGGCGTTGATTGCAGCAGTTAAGCCAATGATCAGCAAGCAAGACAGCGACTGTCCAGAGATAGCTGCTGCTTTGGCTTATCTTGGTGCCGTATTGACTGCTTTGTTTCACATTAGCAGCTGCAAGGTATGAATGTACCAACTGCTCCTGTGGCAGCACCTGTAGCTTTAGCTTCAATCTACTGCTCACCAAATAACGCACTGTACAGACCCCACCTGTAGCGTATGTACTCCCATCGTGCACGTACTCTTTTTGGGGATCGCTGACAGCAACTCCATCAGCCGTGTGGTGTGCATAATGACAGTGCTGGCCGGCAATAGCTGCAGATGACCCCGGCACTACAATCCTGCCGTCTCTCACATCACTGATGCGCTGGCCGTCACCTACAGTAGTGTGCCCGAACTGCTCGACATCAGGACCTGAACAGCGCAAGTGTGGCAGCATAACCGCGTTGGCTACTGAGCAGAGGGTTAGAGCCAAAGACAGCAAGGTTGGTTCCATGTATGTTGCTCATGAGTCACCGAGGCAGCCATGGGCTTTGACACTGGACACAGGACAGTTCCACCCAGCAGACTGGAAGCCGCCAAACAGCGCTGCATGAGAGGGCTATGCCATTTGTGTAGCCACAGGACATTAATGATCCTAGAGCTTCGAGGCGTACCTGAATGTACATTGACACCCTTCTGGGGGCTCATGGTCTGAGTGATTGGCGAAGGCTCTACAGGGCCTGGGGCCCCAGCGATGTGCGCATTCACGACACGAGGACTGGAAGGATTCATTTTCTTGCAATTCTGTGTAGCTTGACCTGCAACAGGGAGTTCGTTGTGTTGGTTACGATATGTCTACTACAGCAGTGGGAAAGGCGGGCTTCGTTAGTCAGCCCACTGCGACGGCTGCCGGCTGCGTAGACATGTACCCTCATTCTAATGCATTAACAAGATCAGTCTGTTGCGGTGCCGACTGGACATGTCGCAGATCCGAGCAGTATCGTACCTCAACTGTATCGAAATGCGCAATCGGCTGCTTGCTGAAAGAAACTTGTAGTTCTGCTCAAGTCCAATCCTTGCGTAGTTGGATCAGCAACCAGCGTGCCAGGACCTCAACGTGCTTTCTTAAGCGGGAAGCTCATGCAACGGGCGGTTACGTCACCAGCGCTCACACTCCTAGTCTGCTGCGAGGGCTTGCCCCAACGTCTTGTAAAGCTTATCGAACGCACATTTGTGCCCGCATACGTTTATCCATCAGTCTGCATGCTACACGCTCTGAGTCCTCGTTTGCTAGGTAGACTCGTTGCAGGCCGTAGTAAAGCCATTGTTGGCTCATTCAAAACGATAAGTATGTCAGCCGCAGATCAAGGAGCAGGGCCCCGCAGCGGCGAGTCTCCCGCCAGCGATATGCCAGCAGCTGCTGCATACAACAGTGCGGAGCAGGTAGACCAGGGACTGCAGAATCAGCAGCAGAAGTCGGAGGCCGAGAGCCATTCCGAGAACAATCAGCAGAATGGAAGTGCAGTACCAGAGGCCAAACCTACAGGTCAGAAATGCACGTACGGCGCACAGAATGCGTCTCAGTAGCAGCAGCGCATACCCCTGCAACTTAGGTCCATGGGCATCACCTTGTGTGGTGTGCCTGACGCATTCTTGAACTGCTCATAATCACGTACTCCGCATAGCGCCAACTGCTGCCCAGCACGCTGCTGGTAGTGGCATGATGCGTGGTGGTTGCATTGATAAACCACCACAAAATCGGGTGCCAGTCTGGCCACAGGATTCGTGGATATGAATGTTGCAACTAGCAAGCATGAGTCTTGGCTATAAGAACCCCGTGGTGGGAGTCCTCATTGTGGTAGGGCCGGTACTGGATCTGCATGTTACACCTCACAACCCAATGCAGACTCCACATGAATGCTGCATTGGGAGCAGGGCATGCGACCTTGAAGCTGACACTTAGCAATTCAGTGTGTCACTACTGCACTGATCAAACGATTGCAAAATACACGTTTGCAGGTACTTTGCAGGATTTGGATACCAATGACCTAGTCCAGAAGAGGAACCAGATCTTGTGGGAGCAGGCAGTCAAGGGCCAACAGCCTGGACTAACACTCATGCAAGACAGGTAGAGTTCAAAGGGCTGTTGTGCCACTGATCCAGTCCGAGGTTGTGACCTGGCAACCCTGGCGTGAACAATCATCATACTGATGGCTAACTTGCTCGGTGTTGTTGACGCTGTATCAATGTGATCAGGGTGTAAATACAAGCAACAGCTGCTATAGCAGATTCTCAAAAGCTGGCATCAGATTTGTGCTAACAGTGTGCCGCTGAGAAACTTGGGTGAAATCTGGTGCCTTACCTTTGGTGTGCGCCCCGCCTTGTGTTGCAGGTTGTCAGGTGAAAACAAACAGGAGACCTGGGGAAATGAAGCGACCATCATGGAGCCAGACAAGCAGAACTGAACACAGCATAGAAGCAGGGCTAGGGTGCTGAGACCTGAATCATGTTTGTGCTGGACACGTGAACACAATCAGCAGCAAAGACATGTGTGCTGGCCCAGGCTTGTGATTCTATAAACAGACTGGGTGTTGTTAGGATAGGTACTAGCAATCGAAGTAGTCTGGGCTTTGGGTGACCGTGCTTGAAGCTTGCAATCTATAACTGGCTGGCGTTCATCCGTGTGCTACATGGTTGGCCTCTGAGTGCAGGTTCTTTATGAAAGCATGAAACTGGTAGTAGGTGCACACGCTTCTTGTGTGGCATAGCATTATGTTTGCCCATGTTTGAGGTGGTTGGTGCAATTAAAGTATGGCTGGTATAGCCATAGCTTTCAAAACCCAAGTGGTGAAGCTGCGCCCATGCCAGCACCACAGTTGTGGCTGATGAGGTTGTGCAAGGTCTGATTACTCTGCTTTCCGCTTGACAGCAGAAGGGCCCATGTGAAACAGTCAAACTATGTGTGATAGCATATACTCGGGTTACTTCAACCAGGATTAAATACGTCATGCTACCTGGCTATTTGTTACTAACAACACGGCGTGCGATACAGGGCCAATATGCTCTGCAAAGCTTGCTTTGTATATATACCCACCAACCATAGCCCTATGACCATCGGTCCCAGCGCCTCTTCTTGATGCATTGTGATGCACTTAGGCCAGCTGCGGTGGTACAGAGCAGGCTGTCAAGGGGATGGTGACTGCCACTCTGGCTGCAGTCACTACTGATAGGTCGTGCTTGGAGCGAGACTCCATGCCGTTGAGCGGCTCAGCCACTGTTGAACAGTGGCAGCATGCATACTTCTGCATTTGATCTATGCTTGTTCTCCATGTTCAAAAAGTATATGAAGTTTTTACTTCTAATATTTAGTTGCAGTTTCAGCCTTGGCAATTCCGGAATTTACGGAATCGACGCTGTAGTTGATTCACTTGGATCGTTAACTCTGCAATGCTCGTAGCCTGCTAGCATGTTAAGCTGAGACCTGGCCTCTGAAAGGACAGGGAGCTAACCCCAGGCGGTGGTGATGATTACTCATGAGCTCGGCTTGCAAGTTTTAGTTGGCGGGCCAGCTGAACAGTTCGGAGCGGGGAACGCCAAATCCCAGGCGGTCTCTATTACTTTGCAATGATACCTGCTGAACAAGGAAAGCATACCAGTACCGTTTGCCCACAGGTCCGAGAAGGGCGTGATACAGCTGCAGGGTAGAGGCGCTGGCGCGCTGCAGGAAGCTGGTTGCAATTTGACCTCTCGGGTGGGCGATACGGGTGATTTTGAATGTTCTAGAAAAGCCAACGCGTGTTATTGGTGTTAATGGTGCTTGGTCATGCATTTGAAGACGAAGCAGACTAAACATGCAACTGACACCTTTATCACGCGACACGTCAAGTAGGCACACATGTCACCCCGCTTGATGAGTACTCAGTATTTGCGCTGATATGAAGGCGCCAGTGCTGATATGAAGGCGCCTCATGATGAGGCCCTCATCGCAGGTGTACTTTGACTGACCGCATGCTATGTTCCCGTGTAAGGAAGCTGGATGCACAGACAGCGCTTCTAACGCCCTCAGTGATTCATTGAAGTACCTTTGAGAGCTTAACGGCAGCAAAACAGCGGCACCGCCATGCTTAAGCCCGAGGTGAGCAGACACCCTACATCTTGTAAGTTTCCAGCAGGAAGTATCTCGTGGTGTGTAGTTGTGCAATAAATGTCCGGCGTACAGCGGATTGTCATAGTCAGGCCACTTAGCATCACAGAGCAGCGCTATGGTGCATGCTACCGCAACGCTGCAAAGCTTACTGAAGCCTTCAGCATTCCGTGCTGCTGGTGAAGGGTTGGACTACATAAGCACATGGCGTGCTTGTGTGCATGGTGGATCGTGATACCCCAGCAGAAGCCAATGATATGCAGTACTGCACAAATGTCAGGCGAGTTTTGCTTTGCAGCTCAACAGCATTTGTATTGCAATACTGCAGTATTGCAGTACTAGTAAACAAGCTCCCTGTGTTGTCACCCATGCTTGTAGGAGATCGCATCAATTGGAGAGGCCGTCTCAAGACATGCAGTTACCAGCACGGACCAGCGGCTGGTTTGCACCATGGCCATGGTGTGCAAGGACTGGAGGGTAGCTCTGCAGGACAAGGCGCCAGCTGGCCTTCTCGATGTTTCTTTGGAGGTCGGGAATCGTTGGGCTCCTAATGATGCTGGAATGCCATCTGCATCCATGCTCAAGTTGGCTAGCTTCAGCCAATGGCTACCCCAGTATGCTAAACTAGTTCGCAAATTGGAGGGTAGCTGGTACCAGAACGAGGACGACAAAAATCGAACGTGGTTCAAAGCCCTGGCAGAAACAGTTTTCACCCTTGCATTGCGCAGCGCTGCTGCCGCATGCATTGGAAACAGTGCACAGCAACAGATGCAGCCCCTGGGCCTGCAGAGCTATAGCAGCTATGCGCCGATCTCCAGCGCAGTGTTGCAGTCACTCCCTGTAGCCAGCTTGACGGAACTGAGAATCCAACGGTCGAACGAGAGTGCACTGGCAGCAGCTCTACCCAGACTGACGAAACTGCAAAGGTTAGAGATACATGGCTATGATGACCGCAACAAGCCTATGGCAGCCGTCTTTCAAGCAGCTCAGCAGCTCAGCACACTAACAGAGCTCAGCTTTACCCAGAAGTATATCAGCAGTTCAGAGGTCAAGCTGGTGTCACCGCACTTGGTGAGGCTTGTGTTGTGTGTGTCAGGCAGCGACGTTGCGGATTTCTCACATATCACCAGGTTGACGAGCCTTCGTATCAGATCCGGTCCGTCTGTGGGTTATAAATTCCCAGCACAGCTTGTAGAACTCAGTGTGGCAGATGGTGGTGATTCTCAGCAAGATGACAGTCCATCTGTGGTCAGCATCAGCAATATCAGCTCACTAAAGTGCTTAGAGTCATTGCAAATCAAAATTTCAAGAGAAAATGCAGAAGACCTGTTGCAGCTTGTGGCCCTACCAAAGCTGCACAAGCTGTCTTTAGATTGTTTTGACACACAAAGAACCCTTGCAGCATCGGCAGCATGGCCAAAACTACGGCAACTACAGGATGTTTATCTTGAGCTCGGCAGTTGCTCATCCTCAGCATGCATGCAACTATTTCGCAACTTGGGCAAAATTACCTGGCTCACTGAGCTGGGCGCATATGTTGAGCTAGATGATGACGCAGAGCAGCAGGCAGTTCCAATTGCTATCTGTGGTGAAATCTGCAAGTTAAAGTCGTTGCAGGGCCTGTATCTTCACGTTGCTGGTGCAAGCAATAGACTGCAGCAGTCCTCCTGGGCATCTGATGACTTGGCTCTGCTGAGTAACTTGACTCAGCTCACCAAGCTACACCTGCGTGCGTACGATTTTGGTGATGAAGTCATCAATGATGCAACTGTGGTCGGGTTACTGCTCAAACTGAAGCAGCTGCAGAATTTGTCTGTCCCTGTCAAAAGCGCTGCGGTGTTTCCTGCTATTGCTGAATTGAGCAACCTTGCGGAGTTGAACTTGGCTAACCCACCGGAAGCAGTGCAGCGATCAGGGTTGCGGTACTTGCAGGGCATGAAGTCGCTCACTGTTTTGGAGGGATTTGAACAGTGTAGCAAGCAAGCATTAGCAGACTTCTGGGCTGCTGTGCGGGCATAGATTGGCTGCTAGATATTGACGCAATCAATGGAGCATGCTAGCACCACGTGGTGTCTTCATATACTTCATACTCTTGACAGAATGCCCAGTCTTGTTTGCTTCCAGTCGTGGGTGTGACTTTGTTTATAATCACCGGTTAGACATAGATCAGGTGGGCAACAATGTGTGGGCAGAAACCATGCCTGTGGGCGCAATGGCCGTGTGCGCAATTGGTGTGTTGCTGCTGGCAGTGTGCCAGGTTGGTGTGGCACCAACATTTGCCTGGAGCACCAGGGTGATACAGAGCAGACCTGCCCCACTTTGGCTTGGAGTGTCCAGCTCACAACCACACTAGAGAACATTAATATTATGCAGTCTTGTTTTTCGGCCATATTGGTTTCAGTTTTACACAGCGCCTTGAGGCAGTTTTTGATCATGTTGACCAAGTTATGCTTGCCTAGTGCTTGCAGCAGATGGATGTATGTGGAAACAATCACGCATTGACATTAAATGCCGCACCTGACAGCTTGTGACGAGCTTCCAAAAGTTGTGTAGATGCAGGTTTATGAAGCCCCATATAAATCATATCCAAACCGCAAATTCATTGGCTTCAAACGAAGGTATCACACCGTGTGCAGCCAGTATAAGTTGAGCAAAAGGTGATGATTGGAATGATCTAGTGAAGCTTCAACTGTCATACTGATGTGAATAGATTGTACAAATGGCTCGCAAAGCCAGCGGCAGGGACTCGATCTGCAAGTTCTTTGAACCCTCGCGTGTGCATTGGGAGTGCGTAGAGAGTCGAAAACAGGCTTGACCCAAGCCGCGGGGTACCGGATCCGGTAGTGCACTACTCTCCGGAGAGTGCCCTGCCCCCTGGCATGCCAGCAGGAGCAAAAGCACACGGTTGGCGGCTTAAAAGGTGCAGTGGGCGTTGATGTGTCAGAGCCTGCCATCATGAGCAGCTCAAGTTTTTTGGGTGGCGACCCCCCAATGCATGGCAGTGCAGCTTTGCCAGCGCATCTATCTTGTTGCATTGGCTCCGTTACTTTTACGGTAAGACGCAAAGTGTGCCCGACGCGCTACTATACAATGAGTATGACAAGAAAAGAAGACGACGCCAATACTCAATTGTGGAAGTCAAATATGGTCGGGACATCCGACCGGCAGGCCAAGAGGCCAGAGCGGTGCAACAACACGCCAAGCTGTTGACCGCGATACGTGAATATGACCCTGACGCAAAAATCGCGCAGTGCAACTTGATGTTGGGTGTGGGGGCCCCCGGGGTGCGATACCTACCAGCACGGTCACACACCTAACTCTGAGTTAGGCCTGCGAGAAGATTTGGGAGTGGAAGGCGCCAGACTCCAGCGCTACTGAAACAACTACACCTAATAGCTGTAGAGCATCTTGAGAAAGTATGGAAATGCCGGCGAGCCAAGATCACAAACCGACTCGGCCAAACAAAGACGCTAACAACAGGAAGTAAACGCGACAAGCACACAGCTTTCCCAGCACACCGAACAAATTTGAAGAAGAAATAATCACATAATCTCGGTCCCCAAGGGACCAGCCCTCTCGCCCCTTCGGGGACGAGAGCGGACGGTAGGGAATGTGAAGTCGCCCCGACACACACACATTATCCTCCCTTAACTTACGCTAGCGCTCTCTTGAAAGCGCTATGTGGAGCTCATTCATCATCATTCATTCATGACCCAAGCCCAAGTAGTGCTAGCAGTGGATGGGACACACGTGAAGTGTGGGAGCCGCTGTATACTACGTAGGAGCAATCAGTGCTTGGTAGCCACACTGTCTGCAACACGCATTGGCTTGACGTCATGCCTAATTGCACTGAGTACTGGACGGTGCACAAACAAGACCAGGTGTTTGGCGCCAGATGTGATGCTTACAAAGCTCGATGGACAGGG
>NSMO01014434.1:0-24907 GCA_002588565.1 Coelastrella sp. UTEX B 3026 | reverse complement strand
ATAAACGAGAACTGCAGCAGCGGGGCGAGCTTAGCCCTTCTGGTAGCAAGGCACAACACAGGGGACCATCAGGTGCTTACATCGGCTGTGGTTTCAGCAGCTGCAGCATGCACCTCTAATGCCTGATCCACCGCCTAAACAGCATCTCATCTGCAGCACATCATACTTACCGAAGCACAGTTTCAGCCAAGGCGCTGTAAGGCCTTGTCTATCTCAGCATGGCAATACTACTGCTAAGCATATACTGCTCTGCATATAGGTTCCCCTAGCAGTGCTCAACGACAACAGCTATCTGCTGTGGTCAGAAGGCAGCTACGCTCTACTCAGCAGCACAAAACAGGGCCAACATACCCTCAGTGCCCTGGCCAGGCTCCCTCAGACTGCTCAGGAACCAGCAGTGAACAGTCAACAGCATGCGGTCATCCAGTGCAGGAGGATTTCACTGCGAGGTGGGACCTCGGGTGACCCAGCTCAGCCCTTACTGATCAAACTGCTTCACATTGCCTCAACCACCTATAACGTAGTGTGTTGCAACGGCTCTAGAGGTTCAGCGGCAGCTGTGGTGTTCAAACCGCCTATTGTCCTGCAATGCAGCTGCTACCAGCTCTCTCTGCTTCATTCTCAGGCTTATCAGGCTGCTTTGAATTTGCTGGAGCAGACTCAAGGCAGTACTGCTGCTCATGGATGCCAGGCTATGTTCCTTGACGCTAGGGTCTGTGATGCTTGGCTAGCCTAGGCATAGCTACGCAGTTGAGCCATCTCCGGCAACCAGGTATCTGTTCTCAACAACATTCAACACTTTAGGTTTGTGCTGTATGTTGCACTTTGACTGCAGGCCCCCAACATGCTGCTGCAACCAACAGGACTGGTGGATCTGCAGTAAGCCCGTCAATCGAAACAATCGCAGTCCGCACGGCAACGGCCCAAACAGCAACATGGCAGCTGCAGCAGCAATGCACAGTACCAATATGCAAGGGCTTGCAGCAGCTGCCTGGCACAGTGACCTGCTGTAGCCTGCTGGTGGGCAGCCCACAGCTACAGCAGCAGCAGCAGCAGCAGCAGCATGCAGAGTTGCAGCAGCTGCTGCTTGCAGCAGGGGTCGAGGTTGGCAACAACAGCAGTGACAGCAGTAATAACAATGCTGTACTCAACACGTTTGCAGCTGCAGCAGCTGCTGCTGTTGTGAGTGATGGGGCTGTGCATGCAGCAGCAGCGGTACAGGGCAAGCCTGTGTACTGCAGCAATCAACTGTATGCTGCAGCTGCAGCTGTACTGCAGTCTCGCAGCAGCAGCAGCAGCAGCAGTGGACCGCCACCAGCTTGTTTGTTTGTGGCAGGGACCACCAAAGGCCAGATCTGGTTATGTGACCCAGCAACTGCTCTATCGGGTGCAAACTCCAAACTACACAACAGCCGCAGCACAGCCAGTGCTAGCCCTGCCGTGGCGCAGCAGCAGCAGCAGCAACAACAGCAGCAGCAGCAACAACAGCAGCAGCAGCAGCACCCTCAGCATCCACTGTGTGCGCAGAGGCCAACTCACCCAAGGCTGTTACTGGACCTCCAGCAACCAATCGTGGCGCTGCTGCCAGTATCTGGCCTCAGTTCTGTCGCCAGCAGCAGCAGCAGCAGCAGCAGCAGCAGCAGCAGTGGTGGCACCAGCAGCAGCAGCAGCAGCAGCAGATCAGCTGCAGAAGCGTTTTTGGTGGTGGGCAGCCTGGGCAGGGTCGGCCTGCTCCACCTGCAGCAGCAACCCAGCTCCGTCCCCGCTACAGCTGTCAACCCTGATGCTCACAAAGCAGCAGCAGCAGCGGCGGCAGTGCGGGTGACCCTGCAATTTGCCATGGCACAGCTGCAGCTGCCGTTTCCAGTGAAAGCTGCACAGGTTATGGTCTGTGCTGCGCCAACACAGCAGAGCAAGACTGATATCCCAGGAGCAGCATTCGAACCAGCATTGCTGCTGTTGAGCAGCTCAGGATGCATGTACATTGCAGACCTAGCGCCAGCTTGCTCCTGTGCTGCTGCTGCTGCTGCCATGGCAGAAGCCAACAATACAAGCAGCAGCAGCAGACCAAAGTTTCTTCAGCTGCAGCCAGTCAAGCTGCAACTTCCAGGCAGGGTCAACAGGTTTTGGGCCCTTTCCACCAGGGAGAGGAAAGGCTTGTGCCACACAGGTGACCCAGCTGCTGCTGCTGCTGCTGCTGCCAGCCAGATTATGGTGCAGCTGCAGGATTCCAATCAGCTGTTGCGTGTGGTGCTTGATCCCAGCGTGCTTTTCCATCAGCAGCAGCAGCAGCATCAGCAGCAGCAGCATCAGCAGCAGCAGCAGCAGCTGATCAGCATGCCACATCAGACAGCAGTCAAAGGCAGCAGTAGACAAACTGCTGCAGCTGAACCAGCAACCCTCCACGCTGCCGCAGCAGCTGCTGCTGCCACAAGGCAGACGTTGCAAGGCCTAATGTCAGCATTGGAAACTTTGCATGCCGCTAAGCGGTGTCTAGAACACGCCATCATGGCGCAAGATAGATACTTAGTTGCAGTTGGACAAGATATAGAGACACTGCTGCAATCCCTGTACAGCACAAAAACCGTGGGGCCAACAGCACCAGCAGCAGGGGCAGGACACCTGTCAGCAGCAGCAGCAGGGGCAGTAGCACCAGACGGTCCGGCAGCAGCTAGATCGAAACAAGCCACATCACTGTCATGTGAGATTAGGTTGCAAGGGCTTTGGCCAGCCCCTGCTGCTGCTGCTGCCAGCAGCACTGGCTGCAGCAGCAGCTGTATGCACATGGCTGTCTCTGTTGAGATCCAAGCCATCACCCGCAGTACTGGCAGCAGCAGCAGTAGCAGCAGCAGCAGTGAACTAGGGTTTGGTCCCGGATGGCAGCTGCTTATTAGCTTCCTGCCTGAGTCAGCAGATACTCCTAGCTGGCAAACAACAGTACCAGCGACATTTCAAACACAAAGTAACAAACCAAGTAACACCCCATCTAACACACTTCACAACAGGGTCAGTCACATGCTAAGAAGCACAATCAATGGTGTGGGAATAAGCCACAGCATCAGCAGCAGCACCAGCAGTACCAGACAGCTATGTGCATCGCTGCTGGTGCCGCTGCCAGTTGCATGTTTAACACTACGAGAAGGCGGTTGGCTGCAAGTGTATGCAGTCAAAGCAGCACCAGCAACACTGCTGTCAGCTGCCGCTGCTGCTGCTGCCAGCAGCAGTAAGGCATCAGCAGGTACTGGAGACACCCAACAGCACCAGCATCAGCACCAGCATCAGCATCAGCGTCAGGAACGAGTTGATGATAATGCAAGGAATAGAAGTGTTGCAGCAGCAGCAGCAGTGCCTGCAGTAGCCTTGCTAGGCCAGCAGTATGTCAGTGTGCTACAAGTCTCCAGTATGCTTGCTGCTAATCCTGCTGCAGCAGCACTGTCAGCAGCAGCAGCAGCACATGGTTCAACAACAGCTGCACAAAGTTGCAAGCCGTACAGTTGCATTCTGCAGTTGCAAGCTGCTGCTGCTGCCCGGGTAGGGCACACCACACAGCAGCAGCAATCTAACAAGCGGTCACGAAATGATGGCGAACATAGGGCAACAAGTGCAGCTGCTGCCTCAACAGACCAGAAACAGCAGGTTAATCAATCTCCACAAAGCACAAACCTAGGCTCACAGCTCAGCAAGTGGCTTCAATCTGTAGCTCTGGTTCAAGAGCGGCCAACTGATAGCAGCAGCAACACTTTGAATGGCAGCAGCACCTCTGTGCTGAGTATACCAGTGGGGACAAGCAGCCTGGGGTTCACTCTGTCACATGGCCAAGTAGGTTATCAGCTAGCACAGGGGGCACAAGGGCAGCTCAGCTGGGCCTCTAGGCCGCTGCTGCCACTGCAGCACCAGCAGCAGGGGCTGAAAGGCACAGCAGCGCTGAGCAGTAACGCAGACAACGGAAGTCTGAGGCTGCCAATGCAAGTTGCACTACAAGCTAGCAGCGTTACGGCTTTGGCGCAAATGCACAGAGCTCTTGCATTGAGTTTGGTACAACAACTAACAGCAGCAGCAGCAGCACCAGGTGCGGCAATGCACGCTTGCAGTGGCGGCAATGCAAGCAGCAGCAGCAGCAGCAGCAATGCTAGGTGGTGCATTTTGTCTCAGAAGCAGCAATTGCAGACGGCCCTACGCCAGCTGAAGCAGCTGCAGCAGCAGCTCATGTTGCTGCAAGATACAGCGGAAAATGCACTGGACAAAAGGGAGCAGCTGCTGTCTACAATGCACTGCCTCAAACACAGTACTGCTGGCAATGGGTCACTCGCTGAGCACAACTGCAGCAGCAAGCTTAGGCAGCAAAGTGGTCATGCTGCTAGCGACCCTGAGACAGCAAACTCTGCTTCTGGGCTGTTGAAAGACTTGCAACAGCTGTTGTCTGTGTGGCAAAGAGGGATAAGTGACGCATATGGCAGAATGTTGCTGGCCGGATCCACAGCAGCTTGTGTTATGTGCCTGGAGAGTTGAACCTGTGGCTAATAGACCGGACCGCAGCGTAGGGGATGTGTTGTGAATGAACTTGAGCGAATTGTGGCTGTCTGGTTACCCCAGCAGACCAATGATCTGTGGTTGGCTTGAGTATGCTGAAGCCTGAATCTTGAGAGGTGCTTCGCAGATGGTGCACCTGCAAATGGTCAAACGAGGGGACTCTGTTGCTTGGTGTTATGTTTACTTGGAGGACCCCGTCATCACGCCAGAGTACTTCTAGATTTGGGGCCTCAGATCACATGCAACGGCTTCTCAAAAGATGTTACAACCGCTACGTAGTGTACTATAGCAATGCAGGTACAAATGCTCCAGGTGTACTTCAACAATGTCGGTGCTGGAAATCTGGCAGGCACCTGTCAGTAAACACAGGTCATTCAGCTTATTCAGGCGCTGGCAATGAGAGCCAGGTCCAGATGACACAACCCGGTTCTGTTGCATGGCTCAGTCACTTTCACAACCCGGTTCTGGGCAGCCTACCCGCCAAGTACAGTCAGCAGTAGTGCAAGACATGTTCCAGTGGGCTGAGGTGGTCCATGACGGCTAGCTGTTTTAGCATACATACAATTGAGCCGCTCATTTGTAGTACACATTAGCTTGGCACTGTGCATGCAGCTTCGCCAGCGCATCTATCGTGGTGCACTTAGTCACTTTTACATATCTCCAAGTGATCATTGCATCACACAGCAATAATGCATGCCCAGATATTGGACAAGCAGAGGATACAGCAAAGCAGAGCCGCCACACATACAAACATGCACTGCATCTTGACCCTATCAAGACTACTGACAGAGGTATGGCACCACAAGGCACTACAGTTATAGCTAGGTTCAGTAGGCAGTTGGCACTCTGGTATAGCAAAGACAACGATCTCACTCTACCTCAGCGCTGAGCTCCTTACATAAGCATGTAGAAGTGATTGAGCCAATGCATGTATACATACACACCAATCAGACCATCTGACTGCATGAGCACTGATCAGCCGAATTATGTGGTGTGTCAATGCACTGGACAATGTGTATCAAAAAGCAAACACAAATCTCTTGACAACGCAGCTAACTAGTTGCATTGGCTCAGTCACTTCTGCACACAAAAGCAAGGCATCGACGCAACTTGAATCACTTCTATACTGTTAATGATGGCAACAGCAAGGCAGACACTGCTCTGCAACTCGTCATGGTCGGATTCAGACCCCACCACACACCAGAGTCATGCCCCGGGACCACAATTGTGGTTTAGGCAGACACGTTCATAGCTTATAGAGCCGCTGGGCTGGTAAGTGATGTTGGAACAGCAAGATGCGTGTAACACTTTCAAGCACGTATAAGACAGATGCAAAACAGTACAACAATGTCACTTATCATAGCATTATGCTATTTGCTGAAGGAAAGCTGCATACACCCCAGATCCCTCAAATAAGGATTACACACAAGCCTGGGCCTCAGCAACACATAACAGACAACCAGAGCCCCCAACAACACAAGCATGAGTACCATGTGTATAGTTGTATATAACTAATCAAATGCATAACACTGAGTATGCCAAATACAGCAACCTGCTGGCCATGAGAGCAGCACAAGCACTACCAGCAGTGCCTGGACTGCAACAGGACTTGACCCAGAATAAATCACCACCCTGCGATCAGGTGACAACTGCTGATGGTACACAGGTAATCAAATCAAGCACTCTCTGACAATCAGCAGCAGGCATGTCTGATAGCCTGCAGCTAACAGCTAAGATATGTCTGGCGTAATCTGTTGATACACTGGATAAGATAGATATGCCACTCCTATACCGCATATTGCTTACACTAGATGGTCATGTAACAGATAACACATAACAACAAGGAGCAGGAAGCTTGTGGCTCCTGCATGTGGTATGTTGGTACTAGTATACATGCAGCTGTCAACATGCACAGGAGCATGCATCCTGTGAAGCTGCTTTGTGGTATTGAATCATCACATGTGTACAAGTCACTCACTCACTATTAGAAGCACAAAGAACTGGACCAGAACATACAATGCAGCCAGGTGCACCTACTGTGATTAATTCTAGGGCACTAGACCAGACCAAGCATCAAACTATGCTATAAGACACCATTACCTGATGAACCAATGCCTGATGCATCAGCAGCTGGCACCAGAGATGCATTCTAACACTAATGCTCATCAACAGGCCACCTACCATGTGTGTGGAATCAATCACACAGTAAGTGCTAGCCAGGAACCCAAAGCAGCAAATGGACCTGCAACCGGCGGCTCTACCACTGGGCAAACTTACTTCGGAGGTTTTCAAACCAGGAGACAGCACACACATTTGCAGTCCATACGGCCGGCATGCCAGCATCTGAAGGCCTTATGCATCATCATCTGCTTATAGTGGCAGTGCCTTGCCAACGAACCTATTCTCTGGCCTGAATACCTTCTGCACGATGTCAGACACCTCACCACTCGTCATTGTTTCAACGTACTCCAGCTCCTCCAACACACCCTTCCAACTGCCTGTGATGGCATGATATGATGACAGCAGACCTGCCATGCTGCTGTTGCTCGTGAGCGCTCCCAGGAGCGCGACCCGTGCTGAAGACTTGACACGAGCGAGCTCTACGGCAGATGGACCGTCATTGGCTAAGGCATCCAGGTGGGATTGCAGTTGCTTGGTCAGCTGGTCCATGTCACCATCTGCAATGTCCAGCAGAGTTGGCAACGTATGTCAGTCAATGCTGGAAAGGTCACACAGAGCAGCCTTGAACTATGATGACAGGATGTGTGGTGTGCTTCCGCGCTGTGAGCAGTGGCCACAGGCGGTGCACAAAAGTTATACTGCATTCCTGACTGGCAGCCCTGGGGGCGTTCAGCAGGGTAACTAGGCAACAGCTGCAGGTGTACAGCCCAAATACTGCTACATGCACCCAGCAGATGATCGGTTTCTGAAGAAAAGCATTCACTGTTGCCGCCTTGCGCACCTGGTCTTGGCATGCAGACAAACGCATCGCAGTACAAACAAACCACAACTGTAATCAGCACTATTGTTCATTGGGTCTGGTACAGCAGCACCCAGTGATAGCCACGAGTGCAGCTCTCCTCAATGGCCAGGCAAACGTTGCAGATTCGAAGCGCCACAAACATGTATTACACCACCACATATAGGCCTGACTGTCGGGTTGATCCGCACAACCCCTGAATCATGCTACCATATCTACCAGCTAGCTCACCTGCTCTTGGTATGGCAGACACCAGTGACAGCCCTGGGTGCAATTCTCCCGGGTATCCAGGCAAGCAGCTGGCTGAGAGGCACACTCCCCTCTGCACCAAGTACTTGTTCAAGCAGCTGCTGCGACCACCACTCAGGATATCTGAAGCAACCTGTCAGAATCGAGCAGCAAGCAGGAGCATGACTGAGTCGGCATTTTGCCTCCAAAGCTTGAGTACATATCAGAAAAACTTGCTGATTGGCAGTAAACAGTATGCAGGAAGCTAGCCACAGTATTGACACTGATGTGATCGGGTCTGTTGCTATTGCAGCTGGGGATTGGATACTGCACGCAGCCATTGCGCTGTGAACCTGTGGGCATTCTTGCCATCACCCCTAGCTCAAGCTCACCTCCAGGGCAACACCAACTCTGCCAGTTATGCTTGGCCGGTAGTATCCCATAGTCAGCAGCGGCCCTGCAGCACTCTTCTGCACAAATTCATCACTATTCCTGCCAGCTGCTGGTGCTGCACTGCCGCCTTCAGCAGTATCCAAGCTGCCGTAAGCAGCTGCTGCAGCAAACCTGCCGCCATAGTAGCTGCCAGCACTGCGTGCCGCTGCAGCCACTGAGTAAGGCTGCGGCAATGGCTCTGCAGCAAGTTGCTGCAAGCTGTCGTTGAGAGTGAGAGCTCCTAGGGATGGTCTCCAGCTGCCAAAGTACTTTTGAGCCAGCTGTTGCACTTTGGCTGGGTCAACATCACCGACTATGCTGATTGTGAGGTTTGCGGGATGGTAGTACCTGAATGAAAGCGTTTTCAACATGGCACATTGCAGCCGACTGTCAGCTGAGCTGAATGCAGCGTCACAGGCACGTCACGCTGCGAACAGTTGGCAGCAAGTGCACCAATGCGGTACATCTAAGCAAGAGTAGCAGAGCAGTCAAGAGAACCCACACCATCAGCCAGGCCAGTGCTGAGCATCAAACATCAATCAGGTACTGCAGGGCCAAATGTGTTGCCAGAGACAGCGAGAGAGACCTACTTGTTGAAGAACCCTGCCACCTCCCGGCTGCCAAACTGCTCAAAGTCATCAGCAAAGCCAATCACGGGGCGGCGATATGGGTTGTCTAGCGCCTGCAACATCGGCAGCAAGGATAAGCATTGGTCTGGATTGAGCAGGAAGCAGCCATCAGCAGCTGTACAGTATATACTAGCTGATGTTGACAGCAGACCAACAGCTCTGAGTGGACTGTACTCGACTCATTCACAGCACATGAGGTGATTCCGGATGGTTCGGCCATTTGTAACGACTGTGGCAACAAGGGCAAGATATGAGCTGACTCTGCTGCTCCTTTCAGCCAGCTGATAGAAGTTTACCAGCTTGTATCTAGGGGTGCGGCCCAAGCAAGCGTAAGCGCTGGCAATCAACAATTGCAATGGCTACAAACACCTTTTCAAAATATCACGATACATCGTATATACATGTGTCTAAATTCATTTGAATGGAGTCAGGAACAGAAGTTGAGAGAACGTGTTTGTCACATGTCTGCAGCCGCAAAAAGAACTCTCTTTTCAATAGGGTGGCAGAGCACAGCCCCTGCTGCAGACCCCAGTGGTTGCATGCAGCCAATGCACGGATTCTGCAGCGTCTGTACAGTCATTAACGAACAATGCCTGAATTGCATGGTCGAATGCAAGTCAGTCAAACCGTTGTGTACTACAATGTGCGGCATCTGCCTTGACACACTGATGGTGGCATTGGCCCATTGAGGACACTCAAAGATCGATGAAATGGACGTAGACCCATACACCCTGGGTGCAGTACATAGCGTTGTCAATCGATTTCGTAAACAAGACCCAGGAGTGGTGTATGAGCCAGCTGACAGTTGGACCCTGGCGAAAAGGGCTGCAGCTGCTTCAACGGCACATAAACCCACCCCCTACAGTACTCCTGGAGCTTGGCAGTAAAAGCCTATTCCAGCGGCAGCATTGAGACTCCTTCAAGGCCCGCATTACAGCGCTTCACAATCACACCACCACACATGACAGGACGGCCGCCCAGAACTGACCCTCTTGTGCATGGTGTGACTGCACTATAGAGGTTGCACACATGGCCAGAGTACTGCCAAACCACGACGACACTCCTAATGTCTGCATTGGCACTTTGCAATTGGAGGGACCACAAGAATACACATGCAGCAATGCTGCTGACACGCAATAAACCAAGGCCTTGACAGGCACAATGGACAACAAGGCACAACACTCTCCTAGTCAGCGCCAAACCAGAAGATACGCACTTCGATACAGCTTTTCAGCTGCATACAACCAGCAACCGCTCAAACACAACAATCAACTACCAATCAGCATCCACCATCGGTCACTATCTGAACAGTTCATGGGTCAAATTCAGGAGCCAATCTTCATATATGAAAGATATAAGGGGTCATTTATTTGCCAGGGATTTGTTGAAAGCCAAACAGAGCCATACAGCAACTACCAGCTACAAGTCGTCCTCCAATGAGTCGAGTAATAATGAGTCTAAGTCCATGCTAAGAAGTTCATCTAGATGGCCTGTTGTGCTGGCAGCTGCTGGGCTCGCTGGTGCTGCGTGGCTAGCCCCACCTGCCGCTGCTGCTGCTTCTGCCTTGGCTTTCTGCAGAAGCTCTTCATCAGACAGACTAATGTTCTGCTCTTTCCGTTGCTGTGATGCTTGTAGCTGCCGCTGCTGCTGCTCCTGTTGCTGCTGCCATCGCTGTTGCTGCTCCTGGGCCCTGCGCTTGGCAAGCATCTGCTCAGCCCATGCATGTGTGTCATGATCTATGTGCGGTCTAGATGAAGTCGACAAAGCTGCTGCAGCTGCCGCCGCCGCTGCTGCTGCTCCAGCAACGCTGCCTGAAAGGTTCAGCCTGTTCTCTATCCGCTGTAGCTGATGTGACAGTTCATGTTGCCTGTGGCACCACACCCTAGCTGCATCAATGTGTAGGTTGTTGCAAGCTTGCTGTATACGTGTGTCATTGGTGTAGACCAGGTACTTGCCTTGCTGAGAACTGCCATAGCTGACACCTGCTGACGCTTCCTGCCAGGCTGTTGTGTGGTGCTGCTGCACTGTGCTGATAATCACAGAGTCTGCTTCCTGACCAGCTTTATACACTGCTGTGACACGCGGACTGATGCTGGTTTCAACATCAGGCTGCCAGTAAGGAACACTGGTAGCGTCATAGATGACGTAATAGTCGCACTTGCCATGCTCAGCATGTACGCTAAGCAGCTGATGTATGTAAGAGCGAGCCTCTTCTACCCTGTCTTGCTGCATCAGCTGCTTTGTGGATGGATGGAAATGCAACAAGTTGTACCCATCTATCAAGACGACTGCCTGCACTGCTGAGTTTCTGGCTGCCTTGCTTATCACGGAGCGGCTCCTACTGCTAACTGGCTGTGTTGACGCGATTGCTGCATGCTTTCTGAGCAGGTCTTCTGCATCTAGGAACCTGGTTCGCCCTGGAGACCGCTGCTGCCTCGCTGCTTGCTCCTGCTGACGCTCCTCGTCGGTTTTCTTCCGGCTGCGGTACGCCTGCTTGATCTTCGGCTTTGCAGCAGCTACTGGTGGTGGTGCAACAGTAGGTGGTGGAGGCGGTATGCTACTGTCGCTGCTGCTACTAACAGACTTCCTTTTAGATGCCCGCAAGACTACAGTAAGGTTTCTAGATATCGTCGCGCCGGATGCATTGAGCACTTGCTGCCTCGGGCAAGGAGCGCCAGACGTGCATTGAAAAAGAGAGCGACTCATGCCACCACAGCTAACGGCTCAGACGCAAACCTACGCCATTCAACTAGCTGTATGTACAGCTATATTACAAATGCGGTGCTTGGCGGGTAGCAACAACCTCTTGGCCGTGGCGCTACTTGTTGGCCTGTGAATTACGCCGGGCAGGAGCTATAGCAACGCGTTTCGAGCCATCACAAGACGTTGAACAAAATTGCGGAAACAATCATTCATGAAGCGGCGCGCTATCAGCGATGGTAGACCCCACAGGTTGTACAGGCACTACTGCCTCGTCAGTAAGCCCCCACCTGAAGCAGGTAGTCCCCAGTGAAGCGGCCTAGCGGACTGTTCTCGTAGCGAGCCCTTCTCTCCTCCACAATCACCTCCTTTTCAGTGTACAGTTCCCTGCATTCAAGAAGGGATGGTGGCTCAAACAACAGCTTTGATCTCCTGAGCATGGCACTGTTCCTGACAAGCAGCCACCGCACCACAAGTGGCTTCTGCTGCGCTTGCAAAACATACTTCACGAAAATCAGTGCTGCTGTGTTTCTGCTTCATCAGCAATAGAGGTGATTATTGCTGCTGTCAAGATTTGCCCTTCACCTGAACACTGGTGCCTGGAACCTTTCACTCTCCAGTGCAAACCAGAGCTCCAGCTTGTTGATTGGCAGCAATGCATAGTACCTGCGAAGCACGACGGCACGACGCACTCAGCCAGCCACTACGAGACAGGCGCACTGTTGTCAGCATTTTGCAGGCCAACAGCATGATGTGGAAACGGACTCCCCCATGGATGTGACAGGCCAGCTTCAAGCTGCAGGCCTGGTGCAGGCAACCAGACAAACCACATCACAAAAGCATGCTGGGCACTACTCACTTGGTGTTGTCATGACTAGTTGCTGCATTGAGCCCCACTGCACCTGCCTCCTGCAGCATGGACCCAAAGGCATTTGGCACTAACAGCTCTTCGCCATCAGCCTGTGTGCAACAGTGAAGGAATTGTAGAAGTGTCAGCAGCACTTGTTGCTAGACACCAGACCAGCACTTGTTGCTAGACACCAGACACTGGCAAGACATACGCACCATTGAAAACAGCTGCTGAGCAGCCTATTATGACTGTAAGAGCTGGCACTAAGTAGGCTTTGTCCTTCATAGCATTAAGCCCAAGGGGTGGGAGCTGTATGCTTGCTGCAACTGGCTCACACCATATAAGTATGCAATTACTGCCAAGAGCCTATGCAAGTGTCATAGTGTGTGATATGCAATCTCTGCGCCGTTCATGCAGCCACTGACCTTCAACTTCGTGAGCTGGTCCTGCAATTGCTGTATCTTGGCAGTCCTGCTTGTGCTGCTTCCTGAACTGCTGGCTGCATTCTTTTGCTCGCGCAGCTCATAGAACACCTCATCTTGTGCCTGCAGGACCTGCTGCTCAGCTTGCCAGTTCTTGCTGCCAATGCGAGCTGTGCCTTTGAAGGCCATGTGTTCTAGAAGATGTGCAAGTCCTGTGCAGGAGTGTTCAAGAATCAACATCAGACAATATATGAGCACATAATCACTGATAGTTGGTGTTGCATCTCAACATTCAAGGTATGCAGCAAAAGGAGTCTGGTCAGCATGTTGATCAGATGTTACAAGCCGAACACAAACCTCAACAAGTAAGGAAAGGATGTTGCGTGTAGTATGGTACAGCCTGAGCGCAACCACACCACTGCATGGGACGAACACAACGCTGCACAGAGCGATCCACGCTAAATGCTCCAACGCTGTCGAAATCCTTGATTTTCCCGACCCCACCTGTGCTGCCATCCTCCTCCACAAATGCTCCCACCCTGGCATGTGTGTGGCAAGCTACCACAGGCGCGTTGTGTCTTTCGAGCACAATGAAGTGCAGGCCATTCGGCAGAGTGAACTCGCTTACGCGAGACTCAAACCCCAAGGAAGAGCTGGCGGTCTCTGCAACACGGATCAAGATCACAGGAAGCAAGTTGGAGACTGGCGCAAGCATATGTGGCAGGCATACTGCTGACCGTAGCAATGTGACCTTACGTGGCACATGTGAGTAGCAAGCAGTGCTCGTCGGCCTCGGTACACTATCTTTGAATGCTAAGGAGTCGCTCGCATGCACTGCCCTGGCGCACAATCACCTGTCAAAGCATCTGCCCTGTCTCCAAGGAGCAGGGCAGACCCAAGCGTCAAAGAGGTGCCGAGAAGCTGCCGTCTACTCAATTGTGCTTCAGCTCGCACACGCTCCTTTCGATGGCACCTGACAGCCTTGAACGGGCTGCGGGGTGCGCGAAGTGGCTGAAGCTGCGTGCATTCATGGCTGCCAAGTGCTCGCCGCCCGTACCCTCGGTTGACCGAGCTGCTTTGTTTCTGCATTATTCGATGAACGTGATTTGTATTTACGGTACTTGCCACGGACTTAAGCGCCCTGTCCAGCACGGTGTCAACCACCTATCAAATCTACCCGCCTGGGCACCTCGACTACTGAATCACATAATTGTCCGACAGAGATATAGTCTCAATATCATGTCCCGGCCAGTCTTCAGCGGTGTTTTGGTCAGACTTGTTACCCGGTTCAGATACCCAAGTTCAAAGTTTGAATGTGGTTGCTGTACCAAATTGCGGCCACTCAAGGTGTTCTGGCTCCTGAGCTCACAGAAACGTCTTGCGTACAGTGGTAACGGTTCATTGAGCTCTCTGAGCTCAGACATAGCTGCGGCTGCTAGCCTTCAGGGTAAGAACTACAGCCTGATACCTGAGCACCAAGTAAATTCCCAGAGGTCTTGCGGCCGCAAAGGGTAATTCTTCTACTTGTTCTTCTTACCCGAGCACTACAGAGAGCGTTTGAGACAAGTGGTGTTCACACAGCAGCTGCAACATCAAAAGGGACCGTCAGGCCCAGCAGATCCTGACCTGCAGCTACCATAGCGGCACCGCTTGGTGGATCACTCAGCTATGAGTCAGGGAGTCCAGTAACACTCGCAAATGCTTCAAAAGATCCTGACTGTGATCTCGTACAGGCCGCAGGTGCAGCCAGCAGCCTGCTAGTGACATAGCACAGCCTGTAGTGCCACCTCCTCAGGCTGGCCCAGCATGGCATGCCAGGTGACAGCGTCTGAAATTGCCTTGTACTACACGGCGCTGAACTTGCCTTGTACTACATGGCGCGCGGTGGGCACTACAAGGCCATGGTGATGCCATTGGCTGCAGCATCAGCACGGTGCACAGGAGCATGATGCTGTGTCCGGGGCTATCTGGGAAGGAATGGGAACCGAGCACACCAACTTTCCAGTACTGCCTGATGACCTGTTGCATGCGGTGCACTTCATAACAGAAGTAAAACTGTTTGTTCATGCCAGCTTGCCATAAGATGCTATATATCAAAGAGAGAAAAGTTACAGTGGATACCTCATCATGTAGAACTACTCAGTACTCTCCACACCCAATGTACAAAGCATGTACAATGCAGCGCTGATATCAGTCCGAGACCCCTGCATATATGCGCCTAGTGTGCTTGATGTTGCTTGAGTTGTGCTGGGCAGCTGCAAGGTCCCTTGCAAACACTCCCTGGCACTGGCACTGGCTGCTGCTGTTGTGCCCTGGCTGCTACTGTTGTGCGCTGGCCCATCACCGAAGGCTCACAGCACAGGCTGTAGCAGGTACCCAGCATACAAGCACCATCCAACGTTCAACGGTTGGCCAGACCACTTCTCACAGCAAAATGCGCGACAGGGACGAAGTACTTGCAGCAAAGAGCAGTGACACATTGCTTACAGCTAAATTGGCTGGACCACATGCCGGTGCCAGCTGCGTGCAGTAGTCCTTGTCTAGTCATATTGCTGTCTCAGCACCATCTCTGCCTCACTCTTCCAATGAGCATGCGTACTCTGACCAGCTGCACGCTTTATCTTCTCCTTGTCCTTTCTGTCTTGGTGTTTGCGGGGCAGCTGGGCCCCTCCCACGCCCTTGTCCAAGAACTCTGTTACTGGCATCGCTTTGGTTGCTGGCCCCTTCTCACGCCTGCTCTGCTCCTCCTTGTCAAGAAGGTGCTCCACATTGCCGCCCATCATTGCAATCTGCAGCATACACAACACGATTGGCACAGTAGGATACTAGCTGGCCAGCCCTTGTGGCAAAGGTGCTGCTCCCTCTCAGATGCCAAGTAAGCCAGCAATCCTTCTCAGTGTTGGCTGCAGGACACCTGTAGCAATGTAGTGTTCTACAATCCGTCTGGTATGAAAAGAACAGCCATTCCATCAGCAACGGGCACGGCCTGCAAGCTGTCAGTGCAACAGCTGCACACCATGCCGCAGACCAAACCTCAGCCAAGAGCCACAGCAGACATCGACCAACAACCCCAAACATGCTGGCCACATCTGCTGTACCAGAACTGCTGCAGATCAAGACAGTAGATAGCCGGCAGCATGAAGATAGGGCAAGCAACAGGCAGCACAGATCCTGCAGTCCGAAGGACTGTGTGCATAAAAGACAGCATGTCCTGTGGGACTAAGCTGTCAGCGCACCTGTGCTGCAGTGTACTGCTGTGGTGCTTCATCTAGCTTGTAACGCTTTGCCTTGCCTTCTATCACTGACCCTTGTGGCCCACGCTTGTCAGCCTGCCTACACGCAAGGCACCAAGCGCATAACTGGCTGCACAGCACTTTGCTCAGCAAACATACTGTGGACAGCGCTGACTGTACTGCTATTCTGCAAACTGTTAAAGGGCTGCCTGCTGTTTGGCTGGAGATGGCACAAGATCTAGCTGGCAACAGCAGGACACAGCTGGCCTGGCACTACATACAACGAGAGTTAACCTGCTCTCTGCTGACTGCATTTGCCTAAAATAAGGCATGCCAAGCACCGCCACTCAGTGACCGACTTGCTAGCTTGTACCAGAAAGATGCCTATCTGCTGTGCTGAGACAACTACACTCACTGCTGTTGCCCTTTCATAGGTGGGGCCAACTGCGATATGTCGAAGTCGTCAGTGACGTTCGCGCGGTCCTTGGTGTGCTTCTGCTTTCCCAGCGCTGGAACTGCTACAGGAGCTGCTAAACCATGGCTATTGCTGACTGCTAGAGGCCGCGTCGCTTCAGGGTCCAGAAATGCAGGTTTCCCAGACACCTACGCGCATATGGGCACAGCAAATAGCAGATGGGACTCCTTTACCTTCAAGCTGATGGTAGTGTTTATGCTGATGGTGGTGCAGGAGAGGCAATGTGGTGCCGGCAGCGGCTGCTGTTTCTGCGCCATCTGATACTATAGTGGTAGGCTGTGCCCCGTTTTTAAAGGTGGTGATGACAAGGGACGATGGTGACATATATCATCGCATGCCGTCCGCAAAATCCAGTTGTCTGAAGCGGGAGATCACCTCCTGGAATGCATCCAGCGCCGAGGGGAGGGCTGCATTTGCTGTGCTGGTGGTTTCGCCAAAGTCCCGGAGACGAGCCTGAGCTTCGGCTGCTCGCAGTTCCGCGCTATCAACGCTGCGGTTGGAGGACAAGTCTGTTTACCAATAGCTGACTGGCGCTCTGCTACGTTGGCGGCACAAACATGAGCGCAGCAGGTATATGCTGCAGACACCAAAGCTGTAAGTCTTTGCACTGCAAGGTGTGAAGCATGAGAGACACACCTTTGTTCGTCTGAGTCCTCCTCAGAGCTGTCAGAATCCTTGGAAGATGACACGTCTGTCAAGAAACCAGCAACTTAGTACTGGCTGACCATCTTTGAGTTCGCTCGTCGCTAATGGTGATTGCAAGTTGGCTGGTGCACCTGATGCGTAACCACCCAAGCCTAAGAAGTCAGGCTCCTTTTTGTTACTCATTACACCATTGACCCGCAAGTAGGCTCGGACGTGAGGCCCTCAGCAGCAGCGACGTTTGAGCTCAACGAGTGCAGCTCAGCTTGTGAACCAGGAAGCACCATAACAAAGCGGAACAACGAGCTACGGGATCAATAGCCTGCTAATCCTGGAGCATGGCTCTTTAGGTGCTCGGTAAAGTCCGTGTTATGCTGCCCTGTCAGTGACGGGTTGTCTGTACCTCGGCAGGCCTTGATCGTGCTGAGTGTGCTCACAATGCAGCTTCATTTGACACCCTAGTGACGCTGCAGGAGCTGGCACGCTGTACTGCATGCGCTGAAACTGCATTCGCCACTGAGCGGAGATGTGGACTTTGTGTGTCTGCCTTACTGAGCTTCTGATGTCGTAGCAGCTATGGAAGATGCCGCTATTGCAGTGTTGAGTCCAATGCTGCTTTTACAGTTGCCGAATGGGGTCCTGCAGCATGGAGTGACCAAATGGCTATCACTGTCGGATTGCGCAAGCCTGGGTATCGTCAGCAAGGAGCTCAAAAACGCTGTAGAGGTAATAACATATGTTTAGTAATCAGGTCATGTATACAGGTATAGGCATCTGAAGTTCCTGGCGCCAGGCCTGTGCTCAGCCTAGCCTGACAAGCGATTTGCCGGCAATGGCATTCATACGGGCCGCTGTTTGCCGGTTGCTGATAAACCAACGCTGTGATATGGAGTATAAGGTCGCAGACCGCTGCAGGGTCCTCTAGACCGTCGTGTGCGGTATAGTACCTGCTGCTGCTACTGCCGCCTGCCCTTCTTGCTATTGTGACGTTCACACCTCGTTGACTACTGCAGGTTGCGTTACGTGCTCGCACAAGCTGGCACAGCAGCGATCATCACGAGGCCTCACATATGAAGGCATCCCGGCTGTTTAAGTAAGTAATTTTTGATATCCTTGCACACTGTCAGGCTTTTTCAGGCTCCGCAGCCTGATGCTCTAACAACAGCAGCCAATGCTTGCATGTCAGGTTGTATGATACTCCTTCGCAACAAATGTAACGCCCTGTTGCAAAGCAGATACCTAGCACTGTCTTGTGACCTGGATACAGCATGGCCTGTATCATCTATGCCTAGCAGTGACGTCCCCTCCAGCTGGTAGTGATATCCAGTGTGGTACACATATGCCAGCAACCTTGAGAGTCCTGTCAGAATCTCAAACAAGCAAGCACAGCTCGGCTCTGGCAGCTTCCAGCACCGGCTTTTCAGCACATCAGTCTCATAACACCTGCAAACGTACAAGTGCCCTGTTTGACGGCCACATGCCTGCTGCTCTCTCACAGGTTCCTGGCAAAACACAGCCCAAACCTTACCCACATTAGCTGCTGCTTTGCAGCTGACAGACTCTATGGCGGCAGCTTGCTCGAAAGTAGCCTCAGCGGTTTAGCAGCAGCCACAGCACACCTCACGCACATAACCCTACTCAACGTAGATGTCACAGACGTGGTGCTGCAAGCCCTGGCAAAGCACTGCCCACAGCTGCAGCACATAGCCATCGGACGCACAGAAAACAACGCTTTTGGCAACTTTGTTAGTGACGAGGGTTTAGCGGCACTGGCTGCCAGCTGCCGGGGTTTAAGCAGCTTGTGTCTGTTTAGGTGTTACAGCTGCAGTGATGCTGGGCTACGGGAGTTGGTGGCTGGGGGCAGAAAAATAACATCCTTGGTGCTGCACAGCTGTCCTCAGGTAGGGCGTTGTCTGGCTCTCTGAGTTGCCAAATGAGTATTCGCCAAGGCTCGGAGCATCGGCAGTCTGCCTGGGTATGTTGCCACCATTTGAGCTCAGGTTTGCTTGGTTTCTGGGACCCAACCACGCTTTGTGCTGAGCGGATGGCACAACCAACCTGCTGGCATCTACCCCAGACTGTCTGTTGAAGCCAGTCAAGCATTCACGCTGGGGTACATAATGAAGCATGACACAATGGTTGGGGTGGTATAGGCCCAACACTGCATTATTATGTCTCATAAGTACACCGCCTGCCAATGGTAGGATGCACCATTTCCGCCCCCCCCCCCCCCCCGCTGCAACTTGGGGCCAGTAGGGTCTGTGAATAAAATTTATTCGAAAAGCAAGTTGCTGTTTTCTGCTGTAGGTTACTGCTAATGGTTTGGTCCGGTTTCTTGAAGCTACCCCTGGGCTTCAGGAGTTGGACGTGCTGCTGCCTGAGAGCGGTTCAGGTGGATCAGCAATCAACTTTGACACATGCTTTGCACTGGCAGCAAACTGCAGCGACCTAAAAGTAAGTGCAGGACTTGAAATAGACACAGGTGCAATGCTTTGCGGTCTATAGAACCCCGGAAAGCTGAATCTAATGGTGTTGGTCAATGACACCATAGTTTGATGGTATGCAATCTTGCTGGATCAGGCGGGGTACACATACCATGGTTTGATGTTGTATGCTGCTAGAGCGGGCTTGCAGCAAGCCAACGTAAAGCATTAGCTTTAACCATGGCTGTGGGTGTGTGTTGCTTGATGAACCCCTTGGCGTCACCTGTGCTCAGAGTGTTCGACACTCATTGGGATTGGTTGCAATCAAAAATAAGCTACCCATCAGCCATAGCTCTATGGCGTTCGGCCCCGCGCCGCATTTCAAAGGCGGAAACTGGTTGCGATCATAACGCTTTGTTGGCAGCCGACTGGGGGCCTGTGTGTGGTGTGGTTGCAGGTGTTGCGGTTGAGTGAAGAACTTGTGGCTGGCAGTACACTGGATGACAGCTGCTTGACATTGATAGCTCGGGGATGCACTAAACTACAAGAGCTAGAACTGGTACAGGTCAGTCTTGAGTTGGTCTTGTCTACAGCAGTTGAAACGGGCCAGCAACCAAAGATATATTCAATATCTTCAACTTGCTGGGTGTCAGCAGCAGCAGCAAGTAGGGTGGCATGTGGTGCATTGATAGCTTGAGTTGCTTGATCCCTGTCGAGTTGCAGTTTTACCATTGCTGCAAGGTTGCAGAGCAGTGCACGGCAGCATAGTGGATGGATACTTCAGACCATTTGATTGCCAACACAGCTTGTGCCTATTTATACACCAGCTGCAGTAGAGATGCAATAGCTATTGTGGTCAAGTTTCAAACCAAGGTCTACTTTGCAGCCCTAGTGCAGCTGCGAAACTCTGCACTAGTGACACTGCAAGGGTTGTATGCTCACAAGTTGTACTTTGCTGCACCCCAGGGCCTTTAGCATGAGCAGGTAACCAATCTGACACCTTATCTATCTTGCTGCCCTTTGGCCCGCAGGTTGAAGTTACAGACACGTTCCTGACAAGCCTAGCAACCAACTGCACCAGCTTAACCAGCCTGAGACTAGAACAAACCTACGTGGGGGATGAAGGAGTACAAAAGGTTATAGCCGCCTGCCCAAACCTAGTAAACCTGAGAGTGGCAGGCTGCAGCACGCACACTTGGATGCTGCCTGCAGAGTTCATGTTTGCGGGGTTGACGGTTGCAGGGTTCACCAGAATGAGTCAGCAGGCAGTTAGCAACCCTAGCTTTGGCGGAAATATAACGCATCTGGATTTGTCATGTTTGGCGTTAGAGTCGTTGGATGTGATGGAAGCAGCTGCTGCTGCAGCGGCAGCTAGCGGCGGGGGCTTGCCGCCTATCGGCAGCACAGTGTCCTTAGCAGCAGCTGCTGCTGCTGCTGCAGCGGCTGCATCTAGCAGCAGCAGTCAATCAGTTGTGCCAGAACAGCTGGCAGCAGCAGCAGCAGTGGGTCCTAGTGTACAGCCTTATCCCCTACTGTTCCCTGAATCCTGGTGCAAGCGTTTGACATCCCTATCCCTCGATTGGGTCAAAGCAGACGGCCAATCCCTGCAGAACCCTTTACAACAGACCCTAAACCTCTGCAGTAACCTAACCAGGCTCAGCTTGGTAGGTTACCAAGGCAGTGTGGACAACCTGCTATCCTCAGTAGCAGCAGCAGGAGCCAACTTAATGCATCTCAACCTCCAGCATTCCCAAGTCTCTGATGCTGGATTGGCGGCGGTGGCTGCAGCGTTTCCTAAACTGCAGTCACTGTACTTGAGCTACTGTAGAAACGTAGGTGACCAGGGGCTGCAGCAGTTGTTGGGGATGAGTCAGCTGGCTGAGCTGGATCTGTTCAACACACCATGTGTGTCAGCCGGAGCGGTAGCAAGCATTGCTAGGTGGGCACAACTCGAGTTAGTTGAATCATAAGTTATGCCACAACTACAGTGTACAGGCTAGATGTTATGGTCGCCATAGTCAGAGTGCCCAGCAACTGCCGTAATGCATGCACACCTTTGTTGTATACGTACGACATGCAAGGGTCGTGATGAGCTGATTCAACGCCCCATGTCTGCCAGCAGGGGTTGTAGCTAACTAGTTGTATCATTGCTGCTGATAAGGTCCGTCTCTAGACCGTGTCAGACCTGGATAGTTGAGTAGGTGCCTGTTGCAAGAGTCTGGATGGTTAGGCGGACGCCATGACGTACGTACGCAGTGTACTGGACCAAATCACCAGACCAGAACAAAAACTATAGTGTGTCGGTGTAGTGTGGCACTGAAGTGTGTCACCGCATATCTCGTTGCAGTCACGGCGGATGCACTCCCATTGGCACAAGGCGTGTGCGTATGTCATGTCACTGGCAGGGAGAGATCTTCAGCTGTCGTGCTGTCAACTGCTGCTCTGAATCTCAGCTTTTCTGCGCTGCTGACCTTCATGCGATATAATGCTAACCAGGTTTTGCATTACTAACCTCTGCAGGAACCTCAGCAGTTTGCAGCGGTTGTACATTGGTCACAACACCAGTGCTCTACACCGCAGTCCAGCTACAGTCACAGCTATGGGATACATCAACAGGAGCTGCACGGGTAGGAAGCTCCCTTCACACAAGGCACCATCGTGTGGTGTCCTACACTGCTTTACACTGTTTACTATATCCAACTGCTGCAGCAGCACATTGTCTGTATCTTTGGCTAGCTAACTGAACATGTATCTGGGCCATTATGCATGTCTCAGCACTGCATGTAAGGCAAGATATGCCACCCCCTTGCACATGCTGCTATAGCCTATCAGACGTACACATCCAAGGCACTTCTGAGGTATGGCACTTGCGTACTACGCTCAGTGAGACGATTGAAGTGTACTATCAGCCTGCCAAAGGCCCAAACACAACAGCCACCTTGACCTACTAACTTACTGGCATGTCCCCGCATGTCACACAGCTGGCAGCCGCTACTCTGCTAGCAGCAGCTCAGTTTGGAGTGCAGTCAATGAAGCAGTAGCAGCACGGTCAGGACACCGCCTTACTGTGCTGTGTCGGAGCCCCAGCCAAGAGAGCGAGTTTGAGAAGCGGACGTTGGCATCTTTGATGAGCAGACACAGCAAGCAGCAGCAACAGTAGTGTTACGTGAATGTTCAAAACCAACTGGGCGCACCAGCTGCAGTGGTTTGAGGACGTATGGACAATTCAAATGAGTTGATGACCACTACTGTCTACACCAGGGCAGCGGGGACCATGGCTTTTAAGCAGGACCAGCCCTTTGAGTAGTTGGCGTAAACAGCCAAAGATACATGGCAGCAGCAACGTATTCTGCAATTCCGACTGAGGCAGGTTCTGCTGGAGAACATCTCTGAACCGCAGTAGCAATGCGGTCTGGGATCATGAGGCTCACTCTTCTAGAGTCCCTATCTTCACAACATTGGACATACTGTCTTAAGTGGATGCTGAGAGTATGCTTGCACCGCTGGCGAGGTTGACCATGGTTGAAGGGTCTAATGTATAGTAAGTCGGGTTTTGTTCTTGAGTAGGCTACTAACAGATACTCACCATTCATGTTTCAGCCAAGATGGTTGAATGTGCCGTGTGCTGCTGCTGAGACCTGACTATGTGTCTACATGCGATGCGCTGCATACAGCGCTGTATTCTTGTATTGGTTGCATACTGGGTCCTGCAGCTTCGATTGCTGGTCTGCCACATGGCTTGGTGGTAGAGGTTTATATCTGCCAGGCCGCCGATGGTATTGTCCGATATAATATCGGACCGCCAGTGGTGGCTCATGTACAATACATTTGCACAGTCTCGTAATGCGCTAAACTGACATGACATAATGCGCTAATACATGGCCGTCGACTGACTTCCTGATTGGAATATTTAGTCTATTTGATTCAAACTTCTGTGACTGGGTGGTGGGTTGACCATTTATGTGACAACATAGGTTTTGAGTAGTGCGACAACTGACTAGTGGTTGCATTTTTCTCAGCCCCAGTGCTAGCTGTACAGTGTGCATACATCTACCAACCTAGACAACACTCTAGTGGTAGCACTGACATGACAAACAGCATGTACATAGCGCCACTACTCGACATTTTAAGCATGCTTACTGATGATTTAAGGTATTGTTTCAATGCTACTCCGTGACTGTATATGTTGCTGAGGTGACCTGGCATCTGGTTCTGCGTACAAAGTTGATGGCCACATGTATCATAGCTGACTGCCTGCACTCAGGCCTGTAGTAAAAGTGACTGAGCCAATCCGCTCAGGCCTGTAGTGACGTGTCTGGTGCAACATGCTGACAGATTTCAGTTAGGTACTTGCTTTGTAGCAGGCTGTAAGTTGACAGGGCCTTGGATCATGCCCACAGGTGGTTGCATGATGCCAACCTTCTTGCAGTTTGCAGCAGTACTCTTGATCACATGGGTATGATGGCTGGCGGTGTACATTGTGTTGATAAGTAGTAGTCTTGCAGCACATCTGCAGGGGTTTTGTGGTTGGAGTCCGACTTGAAGTTTGGAGAGTTGCACAGCAACTGCAACGGCGAAAGTGCATGCCTTCTGTGAGGCTCAAGCACACTGTGGGTCATTTAAACCATCTACAAAGTTGTATCCTGTGGTTACTGCACGCGTTCGTTACAACGCTTGTACCTCTCAGAGGTACATGATGGTGTCGCTGTGCACAGGCTGCCTTCCCTTGCAGCTAATAGCGTCACGCACCTGTGCCCTCACTTAGAATTGTGCTGTTGAGCTGTCATCGTGATAAAGCCTTTGTATTGGTTGTACTTGCACTCACGTGGAAAGCTGCAGCCAGCTCGAGCAGCTTTCCTTCGCCCTTGCAGCAGACCTGCCTGGCCTGGCCTGTGGGCGTCAGGCAGTATCGCTGCTGACAACCCCAGCCTGTTGAGCTCACGTAGCCTGTGAATCAGTGCGGTTGTAGCCCACATCACACCTCTGTGTGACTCATAGGTACTCAGCAATTGCGGCCGTCGGCGTATGTCCCTTAGAGTGTAACCAGCGTAACCCTCCTTTGCAAGAGCCAGGCATGACAGCTGCTGGCAGAATATCCGCGAAAAGCACCGGAGTATTCATTTCTACTGTACATCTTGACGACGCGATTGTCCAGCCACGTACGAACGGATACAGTGTGCTTCAGTGCAAGCCTCTAGAAGCGCGCATCGCCAGGCAGAGCTGTGCAGTATGCAGTCAGCAATGCAGCCCGTCTCGTTGTTAGGAGCCCGGGCGCCTTTGAGGTAGTACTGCCTTGCTAATCGCACTCTGCCCGGCAGAGTTGAGCACTGCTCGACCTGCGTCAAAGCAGTGCCGCACAAACT
>NSMO01014433.1:0-24912 GCA_002588565.1 Coelastrella sp. UTEX B 3026 | reverse complement strand
CGGCTATACTACCCTTTCATTGCACCAGCACCTACTGCACTGGTGGAGGTTACTTGGACAGATTTGTAACACGCAGCACTGTGAGACCATTGCAACCACAAAGACACATGCAACCAGGAGCGTACTGTACAACATAGACACTGAGAGTGATACTGTACAACACAGACACTCAGAGTGATCCGCGCTGAGAGAGAGACTACGCGGTATACAACTCGTCATTCTTGATTGGTGGTGGGTATAGAGCCGCCTGTGCATGGCGCCAAACTGCACGCTCTCGAGCAAATTCATTGCTCCTGGCGGTGGATCTGCTGTTGTATGACCGCTATTGCACTCTCCAATGGATTGCCTGCCAACTATGCTTGCAACTTGAACAACTGGTTCGCTATTGGCTGCATATCCGTTCTGCACATGCATGTAGCGATCGCACGTGGTTAGCGTGCCGCGGGCATTATCGCCCTGTAGTCTGCCCGTACCTGCTTTGACGTGAATTGGTTTGCTGCTATTTGTGCTACATGCTTTGTACAAGATTGACTGGAGGGCCAAGCCCCACAAGTGTTACATATTATCAAATATGCTTCACGCGCGATGCATCACGAACATGACGATATAAACAATGCGCAGAGCCTTGAAAGCCTGCAAGTACTACTACAAGACACTATTCTGTAATAGGGAGGTGATAGCTATTGACGGCCACGGACGCGGACTCACTCGGGAGCTCGTCGAAGTGACTATCGCAAGGTGAGCACCTCGTGGCCTGCTAATCCACGTCTACTACTCATGATAATTGTTATGCCAACTTGATGCGTCTGAACAACAAGTGAGCAGCACGTCTTTGACAATTGTCACTTGCTGTGCATCGAGACTCAGTACGCAGTGACAGCCCAACACGAGCTCCACATCGCCTGATGAATGCCTTTTCCCTTGTTCACTATAGTTGTATGCCTTTATTGATGTCCGGAGCTGCGGTATAGTCGCTAAGAGGCCTGGTAGCCCTTCTCAACTGTCTTTGCTGTCTTGTGCAGACACCGCCCTGCTTTTCAGCATGTCACGGCATCAGCGATGGCTGATTGCGCTCGTAGCACTTCACTACGTCGCTTCAGCGACAAGCAGCGACCCCAGTCGCTTATCGGTGGACTTCTCCTCCAGTCTTATAGTGTCCCCTGACAGCACCCCACCAGCAGTCTTACAATCATTGAGCGCCCTGATATCGGACATGACAGCAGACGGTGTCAACAACGTCTGTAACGGCCGCCTCAGCCGCCACGTCTGCAACAGACCCTTCTCCAAGGGCATATCCTTGCGCACCCTGGTACTCAGTTTCGACGCAACTCTGGGAAGCACCGACCCCAGCAAATGCACATTGTGCCACAGCCCTGCCCCCAAGAACACATCAGCTTGCAGCTGCGCTGCGCCTGGCAACAAAACGAGGTGCACGTGCGAGGGTACACTGACAGGGGCTCAATACTTCGACCCTAAGTGGTACAGTTTGGAGCTCGCTTATGTCTTGGCAGTTGCTGAGAATGAAGACAACAGGATAACTGGAGGCATCAATGCGAACTTTAACAGTACTGTCAGATTTGTGAACAGCACTCTGGTGAGGCCAAAGCTGAGATGTGCAAGGTCACAACAATTATCCGTGTTCAGCTGGCAATATACAGCATGTAATGCACTACTGGGCCCCCTGGCCATCAGTCCTCAAACAAGCCACTCGGTGGCTTGACTTATAAAACATGCCGGCATACAGCACCATAGTATCCAGCTTGCAGCTTTGACAGTGAACATTGCTGTCATGTGCAGCAATAAAGTTCGTGGATGCTGCTGAAAACATGCTGCTGTCACGGTTGCATGCCTAGCTTGATTGTAGTAGTCAACAGTGTATGCACGCGACCTTCCTGTTCACACCTGCACCTCACTCTCTTGTTTTTCACACTGATCCAGTTCATGCTGAAGTTTCACTACCGCTGCTGTTGCTCTGTCTCAGACTGTTGCTCCTGGTGACAACAGTGGTGAAGGTACGCATGATCTTGAACTTGATGAGTCACACCTGGACCTCCTGGCTGGATCGCAACTACACCTAGTGGATGATGCTGACCTGGTGAGAACACTGCGGTCTGTTTAGTCAGTTGTCAAGTTGATGTGACCTGGTTACCCAACACGGTGTACAGCTGGTTCTTGTTGTTGGCTGCTATGCTCACAACGCTGAGGCAGCTGACCTGGCAAGACCAAACCTGCCACTGCCTTACGCGTAGAAGGTCAGCAGAGTCTGCAGGCCTAGTTCAAAATGCTGGCTAGGCGAGAGTGATTGCCACAGCTATTTACTCAACATGCATGCTTATACATGCATGATGTACAGCTGGTTACAATCATCGTTACAATCACAAGGCTTGGCTGTTGCTGGCTGTGTACCTACAGCTAGTGCAGGACAATCGTGGCCTGTCAGCTTCAGCTCTCACAACTGTACACTGTTAGTAGCATGCTAGCAGCATGTAACCATGGCTGGCATGTAGTCCACTTGCTGCTTGCTCTGAATGCCGCCATCGCTGCTGCTGCTGCTACACCTACAGGAGGTGGAAGACAACGGTGGTCTGTGGCTGTCAGGTTCATCTCTGATCAACGCGACAGGCAACAGCAACATTCAAACACAGCTGTCACACATCTTGGTTGAGGGCAACAGCTTGATCAACATTCAGAGCGGCTCTGAATGGAATGTGACTCAGGAGTTTGACTTCACTCCAGCACAGGTATGTAACATGGCTTAGAACTTCTGACACTGTTAAACACTTGTGATAGTGCATGTGGATAACCAAGGTGTGGCAGGCCCAGAAAAGGTTGCTGTGTTCTAGGGACTGCGTAACATGTTGAAGCAGTAACGCAGCGTCCAAGAAGGGAGCAGTAACGCAGCGTCCAACACAGCTCTGTGTCTGATAAGTGTTATCAGGCTGCTTCTGTGAGTGGTTCACTTAGTCAGTGAGTACAACACTGTGAATTGAATCAATCAACCAGACACATGCAGCATGACCAAACCAGATTATTGTGCGCCTGCGTTGTATCCCCTGCAGGCTGCTTCTGTTTGTGATGAGCCATTCACACCCAATGCTGCTGCTGAGTACTGCTTCAACCACAAGGATGAATGCAAGCAGCGCTTCAACCAGCTCTCAGGCTCTGAGAAGCAAGCACTCGGGATGTTGCAGTATCCACCCGCATTGGACAGATGGGGCAGGCAAGCCTTTGACTACACAGACGATGTAAGTGCAGCAACGGTGCCTTAGCTATAGCAACTTGCCGGCGTGTTGCCAGCCAATTCTTGTAGACTGCAGGCCGCCCTTTCAATGTAGTATGGAATGATCCTGATGCAAAACAAGCCCTACACATGTGTTGATGGTCAAGTTGCATGGTGATTGATGCTTTGTCATGTGGTGCTGCAAAGCTGTGACAAGCAAGGCCCCGGGCTGCTGTGTTATGGTGTTCGTGGCGACTATGATGATCAAGATTTTGCCGACCTGGTTGACCTGGCATATATTGAATTGTGACACCAGAGTGCAACCAATCTCTCTAAGCACCCTGTCCCCCCCCCCTGCAGGTTGTATATGATGACTATTATGATACTGATTATGTCGAGCCTGAACTGAAGGCGGGTACATGTCTGGGCCCTGACGTCTGTGGCAGCAGCGGTAGCAGCAGTGGCAAGCGTTTGAGGTCACTACTCGCTGTGCCGGAGCCAACTCCATTACCCCCAGGAGTAGCTACAATTAGTAAGTTGTCATTTGTCAGTAACAATGTGTCATGCCGCCGAGTCAGCTGTTGAGCTACTTCCCTGCTTTGCATGGCAGCTGCAATTTTCTGGACCCATTGGTCGCCCATCGACTGATGTTGGCCCCTTTCTGTACTGCGTTTAGCTTGAATGTTTACGTAACCACTGTAGCTTCAACGTTTCAAGGTGGACTACGAGCTACGTATGCATATATGCAGCAGTTGGCATGGTTCATGTGTAGTAGCTGATGTTGTGCCCTGCCCAGGCAGCCAAGTGGCACAACATAAGCGCTATGAGTGTTGTGGTCAGGCTTAGCTGAGGCTTGTTGGGCTTGCTGTGCGCAGACAACGGTGACTCCAGCAGCAACAGCAATGCAACAGCAACTTTGGCCGACGCCTCGTCCTCCAAAGGCAATAGCAGCAATGATCAAGACACCGATTCTGACAGCAGCAGTCAAGACACCGATTCTGACAGCAGCAGTCAAGACACCGATTCTGACAGCAGCAGCAGCAGCAGCAGCAGTAGTGCTGCAAGCCCCAAGCCCCAAAGCCCCAATGATATCAGCGACAGCAGCGATGAAACGAGTGGCGGTGATGATCCCCAGGGCTATCTGTCAGCTACTGAAGTCAATGCACCTGATACTTTGGACGGGAAGGGGTATGATCCCGAGTGGGGTGAGGGACCTTTTGGGGAGACCTTGTGTGATGCACCACCCGGCAAAGCATTCAACTACTATGGGTGAGTTTCGACGGGTAATAATAATCATGCATGTGCAGCATGTGTCTGTGGGGATAGTTGCTTGTTGCCAAGCACGGCTTGTCACTGCTGCGGCACCCATCTGGGGAACCACTAGAGCTGTGCGCTGGACGCGTGTTATAGTGATGTTGTGCTGCTGTTGTGCTGCTGCTGCAGACTCATCGTCCGTGACAGTTCCCACGTCAAGATTTCAGCCAACTCCACCTGGGTCATGTACGACACGTCACGTGCCTTTATCAAAGACAGCAAGATAACACTTGAGCAGGGCTCAACTCTGCTCCTGTTAAACAGCACTCTGACACTAATCAACTCCACCTTTGAAATATCAGGCCGATCCCAGATTATTCTGCAGAGATTCTCAAATTTGCAGCTGTATGGCAGCAGGGTGGTGGGTGATGGTGCTATGTATGCTGTGCCGGCTGGTGCCACATGGTCTGGGCAGCAGTGGCAGCAGCGTGGGGATTACAGGGCGAGCCCCGGTGGAGGACTACCAGTTTCTATGGGTGCCAAGTAAGTTGTGGAGATAATATGGGCTTTAACTTAGTATGGACACACTGCTGCTGGCTGTATGCTGCCAGCATGCCATGCAACTTGAAGTTGAATCGGTGCTTGCTTTGGTGCATGTCGCATTTAATGAGGTGGCACAGTGTCAATGGCCTTCCTGGAGAAATGGTGTCGGTTGGCAAACCTGTGGTAGGCATTGTTGTGCTTGTCGGGTCATTTGATTGTTCCCTCGGTTTGTACGAGTGCTACGCAGTCAAATCCGTGATGCCTCATGTGCCCTCGAACCAAAGGCCTGTCACTATCCTGTTGAGGAGGTATAAGTATCTTTACTGCACTTCAAATTCCCAGTTTGTTATACTTACCAACGAAGACCTCACTGTGTTGATGCTTTGCAGGCCAGGTGTCCAGCTAGGTAGCTACCCCATGAGGATGTTTGGTTTTGATCTTGAGGCACGGCTGCTCCCCCCTGCCGGCTGCAGCTGCAAGTCACCTCGGACCGTGACAACACCAGCTGACAAAATAACACACGTGCCACAGGACGACGATAAGGGGTGGAATGCACCTTTGGAGGGACTGATTTAGTGTAGGAAAGCATTGGACTCAGTGCCATATGCTCGACCTGTCAACTTCACAAACATAATAATGGAATGAGATAATCAAATGAGACTTTATAGGTCAAAGGCCTGCAGAGCTGCTTGAGGCACTTGAAGTGCACGTGTGACTGCATGTATGTGCCGCGTCATGGGCTATGTTTGCCTGCGTCAGTGTATGTAAAGTAACCTAAGAGAAGCCCTTGCTTGGATCTGATTGGCTCAGTCTCAATGACTGGCATCGCAAACTCTGCAGAAGCTTTGATAGTTACTGTATTGCTAATCTATGTAAGATGGGCCACGTAAATATGACTTGCGATCACTGCTGCAGACAGTTAATGACATTGTTGGTCAAGCTGACACTCACATTTGTGGATGAGACTAGTTGGTATGCACCCGTCTATCCTTCCATACTGCATGGGTGGCCTTGGTACCTTAGCGAGCACATGTGTTTGCACTTGGGATTTTCAATGCAGGTTGCTTTTGACACGGTGCTTTCTTATATCATTACGAATTTATACTGGCTCCTAGTGGAGCCGACTGTTCTGGGCTGTGTTTGGTACCTGGTGGTTGTGCCACAGACTGTCATGAAAAGCTGGCATATGCCAGTGGCCTATGTTGCAGGGCCAGCAACCCACGCCTTATTCAGTGCAGTGTGTGAATATGCAACAGTCTGGCAGACTGTCACCATCTTGTGCTAGATGGACATGTCGGCCTCAGAGATGTTGTGGGTGAAATAGAAAAGTATTCTGGACACAACCGGATTTTGTGGAAGCTGCTCCATGGCATCAATGGCCAATGCATGCGGATAGACCTTCTACTGGGCCACAGTGGACGGCCCACGCCAACACCAGCAGCACAGTGTAGATTGGATTACAACTCAACAAATATCATTGGCTGACTATTCACTCCAACAACTGTATGATACCACAAACCAAGGAGGTTGTTTCTGGACACATCCACATGCGACAGGCATTGAGCCTAGGATAGCATGACCTGCTCATCAAGATCAAAAACTGCCAACTGCGCAATGCAACACTTGAACCAACATGGCCAACCAACAAGGCTGCTCAATGCTCTCTAATGTGATCATAGGCTGGACATCCAAAGATAATATGGGGCAGGTCTTCCCTGCCATCACGTTGGCGAGCCAGTAGACGCTGGTGCCACACCAACTGGCATAACTGCTTGCAGCACCACAGTGAATTGAGTTCGCAATTGTCATGTCAGCAACATGGCTCCTGCCAACAAGATGCTACCTACTAGCTAGTCTACATCTAGCTGGCCACTGCAGTTGCTGGTATCACAATGGCAAGCACCGCTAGAAACACATGTTGGCTGGAATTCAGCGCTAGCGGCTGCCCTCAATTGTCCAACTGGGCAACTGCTCGCCGCACAACGGTTTGCTGCGCTGCACTTGGCAGAGCAGAGAGCTTGGCTGCATACAGCAGCTTGCTAGCCCCACATAATGCACTGCTGGTGGCCTATGCCAAAAGTTGACAGCTGCTGTACACAAAGGAAAGGTGTATGGATGCATCTGCGCCGTTTTAAATTTTGTCTGTAACCGTATCAGTTTACTCCCATCCTGCAATGCATCTGAACCCATGATACCTAGGTTGTTGACCTCCAGCACACACTGCAGTTCATAAACGGTCTACATGCTGTAATAGTAATCGCTGCCGGATGTCCAAACCCAGCACAACAGTCACAGCACATCTTAGCCATGTGCTGCCGCTACCGAATCCTATGCACAACACCCAAGACGGACTTACTGCACTGTACTGTAGCAACTCTTTTATGGGCCAGCAAGACAGCCGTGCAACCTCAAGGCCTCTGAGAAGGCAAGATTTCTTTCACTCACACAAGGACCCCACCATTAGCGTAACCCTGGCCCCACCGAGGATACGGCCACCCTGATTGTTAAGCCAACCAGTCCAATGTAGTCCGCACGAACAGTAGCTTGTTATAACGGTTACGCGCTCAGTTTGCTTGGACACTGCCAAGCTCTGATAAGCACCACACAGTTGTTGTCATGCAACAACAGCATGCTGTTGCAACCACTGGCACATGTTTGGGTGGGGAATACTGATGATGCATTGTCGCCAGTCCTATGGACATGCTGGTTAGCCGTCCCTGTTGACGCATTCACTGCAGAACATCCGGGTAGCATGCTGCTTTAGCTACAAGTCATTTACCACTGTAGCTGTGCACCAGTGACTGGATGGCACCTGCTGGCGCAACCATTGTAAAATGTCACGGTGGCTCAGACTAGAGTAACCTGCTGCCAGTTCAAACACATCCTCTTCATTCCATGGACATGGTGGCTGCTGTTGACGTAGCCACTGCAGCATTTGAAGGTGGCCAACCTCGACTGCTGCTTCGCATGTATCTTCGTTCCATGGGCATGGTGGCTCCTGCTGGCGCAACCATTTCAAGATGTCGAGTTGTCCAAAACGTACTGCCAGTGTGCACATATTCGCTTCGTCCCATGGGCATGGCGGCTCTTGTTGACGCATCCATTGCAGCATTTGAAGGTGGCCAAATCTGGCTGCTGCTCTGCATGTGTCTGCACCCCATGGGCATGGTGGCTCCTGTTGGCGCAACCATTGTAAGAGGTCGAGCTGTCCAGAACGTGCTGCCAGTGTGCACATATTCCCTTCGAACCATGGGCATGGTGGCTGCTGTTGACGCAACCACTGCAGCGTTTTGAGGTGGCCATGTTTGGCTGCTCCTGCGCACGCCCCATCATCCCATGGGCAAGGTGGCTCCTGTTGACGAAGCCACTGCAGAACATGCAGGTGGCCTCCTACTGCTGCTGAGCTACATGTGTGTTCGTCCCATGGGCAAGGTGGTTGCTGTTGACGCAACCATTGCAACACTTCCAGATGGCCACATCTGGCTGCTGCTGTACACACCCAGCCATCCCAGGGGCAAGGGGGCTGCTGCTGGCGCAGCCACTGCAGTACACTGAGCTGCCCATGTGCTGCTGCTGCCTCGCAGAGGCGCCCATTCCATGTGCTGGGTTGCTGTACAGCAACATGTTGCAGACGAAGCCTGTGCAGGATGTGAATGTGTCCAGCTGCTGCTGCTGGACATAGAACACTGCTATAATCATCTTCAGAGACTGCCTGCTGCGTCCAAATCCATTGAATGCCTTGTAAGTCCCCAGCAGCTGCTCGTGCCGAAAGCACTGCAGTACTACAAACACCTTCCCTCCGATGCATCTGCTGTAGCACCCAGAGGGGTAGCTCGGGATCTGCTGCGCTGATGCTGCTGTATTCTGGCCCATAATGCTGATACGCTTCCTTTCTAACGAGTTTGGCTGCATAAGCCTTGGCGGTGGGCGTCAGGAAGTCGAGTATCTGACGCAACACGTTCCAGTCAGAAATGGAAGCCTGAACAGTAGACAGCATGCAGCCCAGTAAGTGCCCGGTCGGCTGCTACGCAGTGATTTGGTGCATTGTATGTGGCGTTAACTTAAGTACACGTCACATTGTCTCGCGCACTGCAAGTGTGCACTCACTGTCCAGTCTGTTTACGCACCGAGGCGCGAGCAACATCCCTGTAGTCTTCCATCAGGCTTCCCGGGCAAGGCGTCTACAATGGTCACTCACTACGCCACGCAAAGCTGAAAGCAAAGCAGAGGCCACAGACAAGACGCTACAGGCCAATGGTCAGGCTTTTTGGCTAGCGCAAGCGTCCCTACTCTACAGTATGCAACGAGTAACACTGTATTTACTATTCAGCGATAACGACAGATGTGCGGTTCTGCAGGTGTGGATGAGAACCCCTGGCAATCCTTTGCCTGTGCTACAGGCGCGAGTTTTGGCGCGTAACACCCTCAACACGGCCACACAGGACGTTAAGTCACCTTGAGTTACGTTAAGCTCTGCGAGATCCCACTAAGTGCGCTTAGTGCACTGAGCGTCCCGCTCAGTGCGAAATAAAAACCTGCAAGTGTGCTGAGTCCGCCAAGCGTCCCGCTCGGTGCCCGGTTAACGCTACTAAGCTTGGCCAATCAAGCTGGAACAACCAAAAAATGATGCTTTCGATCGTTCCATATCCCCGCACCCGCGCGGCACGTGCATGCTCAATCCCTGGCTGTATAGTCAAATGCACAAACCCAAACTGGCAAGCAGACAACGCAGCAACAAACTCGAAACACAATCCTCTGGCCATGTGGTGTCCGGGCCCTGCCCCTCAACAAGCTGTGCTTATTTGTGTGATGGCCCCTCGCATCAAGCCTACAAAGGCTGATGCCCAGCTGTCCAGCTACTCCTCTGAGCTTTCACTGCTCAACTCTGAATCGCTTTCTGACTCTCCACTCTCGCTAGAAGTTACATACCTCGGCTCTGTGTCCCATTTAGTACCTTGATCCTCTGTGACCGGCACAACATCCACGTGTTGATATGTGGTGTCGACGTCATCAGTGTCCCCCAGCTCATAATACAGGCAGGCTGCTTGTCCATTTGAGGTTGTTGCCCAGTTGGTGCGCTGGCTGTGTGGTGGACTTTCCCTATGCAGCCTTGCTTGTCGGCCTGAGGTGGCGGCCTGTTGAGCTGAACTGCTGGGTGGCTTGTCTGCTGCTGCTCCCCCCAGGTGGCACTTGCTCGATGCAAGCTGGGGTGGCTTGCCCGACAGGAGCAGCATTAGTAATGCAAGTTGCATTGGGAATGGGTCCTCGCAGCTTCTGACCCTTAGCCTTCTTGCCAACCTCCCGCAATACAGTACAACACCACCCCACAACACTGCATGGCCCTTGACAGGGAAGACGTGACTTTGTGGCCTGCTGATGCTGCAGTATTGGTACGGCATTCTTTGGATGCGCAGCTGGCAGACATGATGTGCTGCGCTCATGACGTGAGAACAAAGCTGTCCAGACAACCCAGCAAGGTAAAGGTTGCCCGCTGCTGACTATGGCCATGTGCCTGGATAGGCATGGTCAGCGTCCTTATCTTGTTGGTAAGTGTTAGCGGCTCCTTCGGCTGTCCTCTTTTGCCTCCGCTGATTGCGGCTAGACTGTCGCTGACTGGATGCGACTGTGTGCATGTTAGTCCTTGTCGCTGCTGCTGCTGGTGGTGGTTTGACGGCATCTCTTAGGCTGGCAGCGGCTGACATTCAGCATGGTGCGTACATCATGTAGACGCCCTGGCTAGGAAACCTGGTGGATGCTGTCCAGACCCTGCGAGCGTTAGTGCACCATATGTAACGTATGCCAGCAAAGCGGGGATGCCACTAACATGCGCATCAGCATCCAGCCAAGGCTGTGATTGATGCCCCAAGCTAGGGCCGCTATACGCATGATGCGGTGGCCTAAAGGAACTTGAGCAAGTGGGAGCAGCCGCAGCAGCCAGAACATGCTGAAGTATGTTTCATCCGACCAGTGCATGCATGATCGTTAAATGAGAGTCCTGTTATGATCAGCCATGCTGTAATGCTGCATACCATCATGCCTGACCCATTTCTCTAGTAGCAGCAGCAGCAGCACTAACCAAGAGGTCCATGGGGTCATACTCCTGTGCAGACAGCTGCGTCTGACTCTGAGTATTCACAGCATGTGCCGCAGGTTGCAACAGCAATAGATGACACACAGCGGTAGTGGTATGAAAGCTTACAGGAATCGAGGTGCATGCAGACGGCACACGTTGCTCAGCAGACACACTGCAATTGCTGAGCTGCAGTACTGCCTGGAGATAATGCCATTCTGCGCTCACAAACACAAAGGTGTCAGAGCAGCAGCCATGTGAATGGTCCTGCTGGTCTTGTTTCAAGGAAGCCAAGGCCTCATTTGAGCCAAGGTGATTCATCGGCACCATTGGCGGACTAAGGACTCCCTCCCTGAGGCACTGCAGACTGCTAGCGCACCATCTGCACAGCAGAGACAAGTCCACCTTTGTCATGGTCACCATACAAGGACATCCATACATGAGCATTTTCAGCGACTGCAGCATCATGGTGACCAGCTGCAGTATAAAGGTCTATACCCTGGAGCCCGACACATAGACAGAAGACCCGCTGTTGCAAATATACTAGAGTACTGAGTGCACGGGGGTCAAGCATATGCTGCCAGCCAGCCAGGCTGCACACCCCGATCTCGGCATATCAAAGCCCAGGGAGATGTAAGGCAACTCAAGGCTGTTAAGCTCGAAAGTCCGTGAGTTACTTTGAGTAAAGGTCGTCGTGTAAACGCGATCTAGTTCAACGCTCATTGTAGCTACTACGATAGCTATCGTCTACAGAAACATTCGCACCAAGGGGCGCGTAAATCAGGTCCCGGGCGCGCGCGCGGTTGAGGTTGGGCGAGTGTTTCGGTTTGGCCTGTTTCGTGCCTGGCTAGCCCGGGTGAGGGGCGTTAAGGAGCTTGATTTCGGTCTCGCCAGGTCTCCTGGTCACCTGGTCTCGCTGCCGTTCTTGCAGTAGCATACAGTAACTGTGCCGACAGAGACAGCACAGCCAGAGGAGCTACCCGGCCGGGTAGACCGCGGTCTAAGAAGGCAGACATCAAGCGAAACCAAGCTTCAGCGCATACATGTCAAAGGCATTGCATACAGATGAGGAAGATTGTGCCAAACAAGCCAACCTGCAAGAAGAGCGTGAGGAATGAGTAGCCTGGTTCAGATTCGAAAACCCTGTCTATATTCCGCCAGGCCTGGTAGGTACCTAGGTTTTGCCTGGCCTGAGAGTCATACAGCGATACTAGTAGTAGACTCCAGCTCAAATGTTTGAGCTTCTGTCACACGAACTGTACAGTGACTGTACTACAGTCGCACAATCCAATGCGTCAGAGTAACTGCGGAGCATGTGGACAAACGACAGCCCATGAGGCGTAGGGGGGCAAGAAGACCACACAGGCACTGCCGGTGCATATATCGGGAGGCTGCCCCATTGCATGTAAAATACAGCAGTTTGCTTGGCATTCCATGTTGCATGAGCTAAACTTCACAGGCACTGCCGACTCAGTCCGACTGGGCCAATTGTACTTTTACACAACAACACAATATACAACACCCAGAGTGAAGCGGGTGAGGCAGTAGCTTTGCTACATTAACTCACCAGCCCTGAGTGCCAGCATCACATGCTGCGGGGTCGTCTAGAACTGCCAGTGTTCATACTACTCTACAATGCTGCTCTGATCTTGATGTATGGCACCACAGATACTGTACAACGGGTGTTCTTCAACTGTTTCGCTGCATCTCGCTAATGAGCCTCAACAGGTGCAGGAACAGGTTCACAATGTCCAAGTACACCTGCAGCAACAGCAGTCAAGCCACACATATTGTATGTAACAGGAAGGAAGGAACCCGTCGAATGGGGGTTGCAGCCACATTGATGGCCAGCCGGCAGAAGTACAACTGTTAGTGGTGGCAGCATGTGATGCTCAGGGCAGAGCAATTGATCCGCATTTCTCAAAGTTAGCCATTGCTCAGAATTGGCTAACTTCCATAGACAAAGACACCACCAGCCTGCGGACACATGTGCCTTTCTGCTGCAATCACAATGAATGGCACAACCCATCCCTACCACGCAGGCTTTGGGCTGCTGCTAGTACAAATCACTTTGACATTGCCGAACTTGAGACTGCCTGCCTGAACAGTTGATGCAAAGCAGCACACTGGAGCGCAAACAAAACTGCATAACAAGCCAACCTGCTTGTATTGTACCACAGTAATCCCTACCTGGATTGCCCCAATGACGTATTCATCAGTGCTGAGCTGCACTGCTGTGTGTTTGCCGCCTGCCAGCATCTGCACATCATACACAATGTAGAACCCAAACAGCAGCGCCCCGCCACCAGCTAACAACAGCTGCAATGCTGGACTGCGGAAGAAAGCTCCAAAGAGGCCGGTCATGATCAGAGTTAGCAACAGTGTGCACAGCATGCCGCCCTGCAGGAAACAGGTTGAGAATTGTAAACAGCCACGACAAAGGTCAGGTATGCGACATGGAGCAACTACGCGCGCAAAAAAGGCAGTATGAAGTAGCTTTGTGATGTCCTCGCTGCTTGTGCTGTAGAGTTCAGCAACGGCTATCAAGCGAGCAATGTTGATGCAAGCCACTGGGTATGTCAACAGCCTATGGACTACAGGTGCAGTGATGCTGGCATACGAAAGTGCAGCAAAGCGGCGTGAGCGTTGTGCCGCAAGCTACTGTTCAAAAGAAAGCTGCTAAATGACACTTGCCTGCGTCGTGAAGTCCTTCTTGGTGTTGAGGGCATACAGCGTCAGCCCTACTGTTATCATGGCCGTCATTGCTGCTGCAAGGACTATAGCTTGCATCTGGTACTGGCTGGTAATTGCGCCAACAAGTATGCCTTCTGCCACTGTAAACGCCCCCATCAGCACTAGGTTTGTTGGATGGCTGTGGCGCGCTGATTCTGAGAAAGTGAGTGCCAACAAAATGCCCAGTGACGCCACCATAGCAAGTATAGTGAACCAGCTGTTTGTCATTACAAACGTACGGACGCCAGCATGTGCGACTATGGGCGCTGCTACTGCAACTGTGATGAATAGCTGGGCCGATAGGAGGCCAAACACCTTCCTGCAAGTGCACAGCAGTAGTCACTGTAAGTTGCAAGTGCTCAGGGGTTCAGACGCTGCGACGCAAAGCACAGCCAGCATGAAACGCTTGAAATGCTGAAAAGGATAGAAATGGTATGGCAACAGCACTTATAGCAGTGGTGTGAGAGTTGACGGAACCTCGCTCCAAGCATGGGACACCGTGCACCGTCGCATGAAGCGGGCACGGTCTCTTCTGCTGCCAGTACACTTAGTTCTCACACACGTATATGTCCGTACCTGATGAAGCCCAAGCGCATCTGCGTGTGAGCAACATCTGCTGGGTCCTCCCCCAAACTCTGCTTCTCGACATCGACGAATGTGTCTGCTGCAACTGGGTCGTATTTCGGGTAACCAGAACCAGGATAAGCAGACTTGGTTGCCATGATGAGCACCTGCTAGCCTACTGCTGGGTGAAGAGTCCAACGCCAGATTCCCCTGTGCAATTAAAAAACGCCCACCGAGACACAGAACTTGACTTTTGCCCTGCTCAGAGGCTCTTGAGGCCATGGCGAGCCGTACTTGTGCGTTGGAACGCACCAAGAAGAACCCCGTACCACCTCAAAATGACACTTCTTGGGCCCTCGGGCACTATCTTGCTCGCACGTTGCATCTCCAGAAGATCCAACGGGGTTATCCCAATTAGTATTCTCCAGCACATGGCACATAGCACGGTGCCACGCGCAGAACAGGACATGTGAGCAGCTGTCAGGTACAAGCAGCAGTCTAACAAGCAGTGCCACTGCTATATGGTGCTGCTAGCCCAACGCTGTTCAGAATGAGCCAACACCACACAGAAAACACCACGCCACCAGCTGAACTAATGGCATGCCATATGCATGCAGATGCTAAGTCCTTGCACAGCCTGCTTTGCAGCAGTTTCTTGCACCGCACTGCACTGCACTGCACTAGTACTCCACGGCACGGTGTAGCAGCGGAACCTGTTGCGGTCAGCAAGAGACACACATAACTACTAGCACCCCGTTTTGTTGTGCATTCAACGGCTTACAAACCCGGGGGATCTGGTGGCACAACCCTTCTGCTACCCTCGCAGCAGCCCTGCTTCTGCCACAGGAGCAGCACCACCCGAAACATTGGACCTAGGCGGCGGGAACTGGATGCTGGAAGCCTTGTAATGCCTCACACAATAACTTACAACAAAATTGGCTGCAGTTCCCAACAATGGCTCCAACACATCCAGATATCCATTGACCAAGTGCTTGAATCACAATCTTTCAATGCATCCTGGCTAAGCACCCATCCAAATGTGCATTCAGCTGTGCATTACTGATCTCTCCTGCAGACCACTCCTGACAACACACAGGACATATCAACCCCTCGCCAACCCCACCCTGACTCCCGCCCTGTGTTGAGTGAAAGCTGCCGGGCGCGGTAGTGAAACATACATTTGCATTGCGGCCTGTGCTGCAATCATTGGCCACAGGATGATGCATACCAGCTGAGCCTAGCCCTTTACCAGCAGAGTGTGATGAACCTGCTGCAGGTGCCACACAAGCCTCATCATCAGAGGACAGCAGCTCTACCACATCCAGAGCTTGCTGTAAAGTGCTAGCAGCACCAGGACCCTTCTGATGCTGCACAGCATCGTGCTGCTGCTGCTGCCTTCCCTGCTGCTGCTTGTTGGGTTTGTGGAGGAGATGCCGTGCTTGCTGCCTTACACTGCCCAACTGCTGCATTTCTTGCTGCCGGGGTACAGGCAGCTCACTCAATGGCTGCCGCTGCAATGCATTACTCATCAGTTGCTGTTGGTCCTGTGCTGCGTGTGTAGCTACAGCTACATCTCCTGCTGCTGATGATTGCCCCTGCCCAGGCCACTTGGGCCTGGTGGGTTTGCCACTCAGCGAAGCGCCCAGCGTTCTGCCTTTGCCAACCGCAGACCAGTAATCCCCAACTGCTGATGTGGGCTGCTGTTGCTGCTGCTGTTCAGGCTGTTGGCCAGAATGCTGCTGCTGTTGTTGCTGCTTGGGCTGCTGGGGGTCCTGCTGCCATGGTTGCTGCAGAACTGCCACCTCACCCTGCTGCTGTTCACTGCTTTCTGCTGGCACATTCTGCGAGTCACCTTCCTGCCAGGTCACAGTTTCTTGCTGCTTCTGCTTCTGCTGCTGCTTTGGTGACTGCTGCTGTTGTGGGCCTCCTTGTTTCCTGAAGAATGATTCTATGGAATGCATACCGCTTCCCCCTGCGGCTGCTACCACTGCTGGCTGCTTCCTGCGCTTGTTGCTGCCTGTGTTGGCGCTAGTCTGAAACTGCTGCTGCTGCGAACCACTAGCTGCTGCCTTATTTGGTGCTGCTGTCTTTTCTGGCTCAGATACCTGCAACATGGTGTAGTTCAGAGCATATATTTTCATAAAAAGTTTTCAAAGTGCTGTTCAGCTGTGGAAGATGCAAGGCTGCTGCGGAAGCATTGACCCCAGACAATACTCCCCAGCAACAAATCTACCGGCTGACACAGGCAAATTGAATATCACTGTAAGAATATTCTAATCAGATTCCCTGTGTTGGCTGTGTCCTGTCCAATGTGGGCAGCTAATACATAGGTCTGCTATACATGCAGTTCCCTGTTCCATGCAGTCCCGCGTCTGGCCACAATTTGTAGTAGGCCAAATCGGCAGTAACGAACGTGATTCTGTTAGACCATACACTGGTTGACAGACTGAATCACACCTTGATGTAAGTGCCTCCACAATGCTTGACATGTGTATGATACCAACACCTGGCATCCTTGCAGTAAGATCCAGCCTGGCCATTTGAGGCTGCTGCAGCAGCAACTGCCTTGGTATAAGCCCTGCATGACATCAGCGTCATACACGTACTTCGCCCGCTGTATGCAACGCATGCTGACACACTGGACATTCAAGCTCAAGTGCAAGCCTATACATAGGCAGCATGTAACATTGCCCTATGGCCCCAGGCAACACTGTGTATTCGTATGAAGCTCATGCCTGAAGGCTTGCAACTCAGAACCTGGACCTGCAGATGTTAGCTGCCTAGTTACACCATGACCCATGGGTTGTAGGAATCACGACGCTGTCAGCATCCTAGCTCGCGCCACAAAGGCGCGCTCCACAAGATCACCATACATAGCAGGAGCAAAGGGGTTCAGTGTTAGAAAAGGCTCTTAACCACCCCACATACATGCGCCTCGGCAGCCCCTGATGTCCATACCTGCAGTCTGCTTCTTGTGGTGGTCTATTCATTGAGCGTTTGACTGTGTTGCCACATCTGTTGCAGCTCCACACATGAGTGCGGTACAAGTTGACCTCATCATGCATGGTGTGGTACACCGTGATGTTGTAACCGCCAGGGGGGCGCTGCAGGCACCAAACGCAGGTGGGTAGGTCACAAACGGCAGCTGGATGATAGCATTTGACCAGTCACTGCAATGAGTCATTGTGTTGAAGAGCAGCAGTAAAGGGTCTGCGTGTGACACTTGCTAGACCATAACATTGCGACCGTCATTGCTGCACTGCAAGCATGAGCTACGTACGAAAGTCACAAACTGACGGAGTGTTTTGCACTGGACTGTGGTGCAGCCAAAACAGCGAAGGCAAAAGTGATGATGGTGCATGCAGCACAGAGGCACTGCATGCACACTTCACTGTGTCTACCTGTGACAGGGGGAACATGCATGCTGTTGCTATGATAAAAACTACGATGTAGTCGTGAACGCCACCTCTGGGCCCATGTTGATGTGCCACAGCAGGCAGTAGGATTGCCCTGCATGCTGCCTTTGTGTAAACATGATGGATGTGTTGCACTTCTACTGCGTGACCAACACATGCTGCAGCAGCACTTGTGCAGCATTGCCCATTCCTGCTGCCTTTGCTACTGTTACTGTTACTGCATTGAGCTCTGCTGACCTGATAGTCTGCAAATGTTGCCTTGTTGATTGCTGTCATCCGTGACCTGAACACTGGCCCGTGGTCACCATCGTTTCTGACATTGTCCAGGAACAACTCGGCATGAATCATCTCATGCAGCAGGGTTTCCTTCAGGTCGCGAGTAGGCCTGCATGCATGAAGATGAAAAAGGGCTGAAATGCTTGCGTTGTGATGACCAGACAGCAGACAGATGACACGGTGCTAACTGCTGACTGACTGGCAAGCACATGCCAAACTGTGAGGTGCAGGATGTTAAAGACACAGGCTGGCTGTCAATCAAAATGACGTGGTATAGGCCGCAGAAGCGTGTCAGGGGTAAACAAGAACGCCAGTCTTCAGGCCGGGAATCAAAGAGCGATCTACGTTGATAGGAGCAACACAAGTGCCAGGTGGGGCCCTGCTCTAGCGTCTACCAACCTAAATTTCAGCAGTGGCTCTGACAGCTTGATGCGGCAGCCACTCGTCCGGGAGTAGCAGCATATGCCAGCGCACCTGCGGACAGTGGATGAAATACAGACGCGTGGCAGACGTACAGTGGTATGCAAGGCACTTGCGGCTAGGGCACAGTGGCATACAACCCAACACGTCAGCTGCTGCGTTTGAATGAGTGGTGGTTGGCTGAGCCAAGTGTCAACCACTGCATTCTAAAGGTGGCTCACATAGTCATTCTCTTGGTGCTCCACTCGACGCTGCATGCGCCCAGCTTGTTGCTGAAGTAAAGCTCGTTATAGTAAGCGAACAGTGCATGGATGTCTGGCGTGGGATCCAAAGCCTCAAGCTCCGCAGATGATAGCTGTTCGGCCATACTATTACACTCTTGGAAGTTTCGCGAGTGTTCAAGTTACTAGTACAGTCAAATCGTGCATCTGTGCATCACAAGCAACGGGCAGCACAGCACGGCACAACAGCTACACGGCCCTCGCGTGTACCCAACAAGCCGCTTCAACCAGGCTATACACGATATCAGAGGTCAACCGGTAGGCGCTGCAAGGGCTGTTTCGAACACACCTGGCACTCGAAGTGCCTGACGCGATATGTTACTTCCAATTTCCGGATTTAAGCGTGTAAAGGCGGAAGCGGTATGCAGTAACTGACTTTTGGCACGGTATCAATCAAATACACAGCAACTTTGCGCTGATACTCAACACGCTTCCGTTTGCCATCGCACACCGACAAGAGGCGCTCGCCTAAACGCATTTGATTGAATCCTTACAACTAACTTGAGCTGCTGTGACAATCGTGCAAGTGAACTACACGTGTCAATCGCACCCAAGCACCAACACTCGACAGATCAGTAGCGACATGCGAGCATTCCAGGCCGGCAGAGCCTGGATACAAGGTGCCATATGCCGCACATCGCGCAAAGAAAGCAAACTATGCCACTGGACCAGTTTGACAACCCCTTGGCTGAATGCAGGCCTGTCAAACATAGCACATCAAGCAGCTGCTGAAGGCAGTGTGGCAATACAGCAGTGGCCAGCTATCTCACGGTAACGCTAACCTTGAAAAGCGCAAGCAAAGCAAAGCTCCAACATTTTTGCCTAACGTAGCAGCGCATTGTGGCTGCAGGCAAGGGGCTCAATCAGCTTCCACAGTTGGTGCTGCGGTCCAGCAGCAGGTGCGCCAGTGTCTGCACGCGTAGCTGCTGTGCTCGCTTGCTAGATCTGCAGAACGGCAGAACACAGCCACATGTTTCGCTCCGCCCCAGCTTGCTGCTATGTTGACTGTAATCATTACGGACTGCCCACCAGCTGCTCTGGTCCGCATCAAAGTCTGTCAGTGCCTAGGGCTTTGGGATAATGCCTGTGAGCGACCTCATGCACAGCTCTGATGCTGGTCCCTTACATAACCCACCCAGCAACCAAAGCGCTTTTCGGCACCACGCATGTGTGGTGTGCATTGCAGATACCAGCAGCAGCTTGGCAGCAGCACAGCTTCAGCAGCAGATCGTTTGTCTCGCTCGCCAACCGACTCCCTCAAATCCTGCATCACCAACAGCAGCAGCAGATACCCAGCCTACCCTGCCAGCCAACCCTAAACCCCCTAAACCTCCTCCTTCGGCAGCAGCAGCAGCAGCTGCTCCTACCGCAGTTTGGCAGTAGTGTCCGTCACTTTGTGCTACAGCCGCGGCGAATCAAGTACAGAAAAGCTCACAAAAGTCAGGGGTTCAATGAGACGATATGCCCAAATACTAGGCAGCTGGCATTTGGATTGTATGGTATCAGAGCAATGGAGCATTGTAGGTTGCCAGCAAAGACTATTGAAGCAGTCAGGTAATGAATATTTGTTGTTGGTTGTTGAGGGTGTAGGGTTTGGCCGGATTGGCAAATACACTGGCAGATGTGGAATGCCAGGTGCCACGTTTGAAAGACTCATGCAGGACTGCTATACATTTGACTGTTTTCTTGGGTTCCACAAAGGGGGTTTCATTTGTGAGAGCAAAGCAGGAGCAACCACAAATGCTCCTGGCAAAGCGAGCTAGGGCACATGAGTGATTGGTACATGAGTGATTGAACTATCAGGAAGGTGCACTATGCGCGGGCGCATTTTGCACTCCAGTGCAAGTTGCAGCTGTTGATTGCCAGCCAGTCAGATCGTCTTCTGAGCAACCAGAACTTCTGGGTGAATGGCACTAAATCTTATCAGGTGTACGGCTGTCTTGCTTGCAGACGTACGATGCGCCGCACCATCAAGAAGAGCGCAATGTTGTGGATTAGGATGAACCCGCATATACCCGTCACAAGCAAACCAGCGGAGGTACGTCAGGAACCTTGCTGTGCTTGGCAAGATGCTACACCCTGTCCGGAAGATGAACAACCATGACAAAGAGCATGATAGCAGAACATATGCTGAGACCATGTCAAATGTACTGAAACTTTGTGTATTGATCAGCAATTGCACAAGGGGCTGGTCTGTGAAGGCATGTCCCTTATCTACCTGCACATCTGTACCTTCCCACCAGGCCCGCAGCAGCTTTGCTTCGGTCTTTGCTTCAGCACTGTCATGAGTGAGTGTCTGCCTACAAACATCTAGCTGATCTGGTAGCAAGTCATCACCAACAATGTGTATGCTGGCAACATTCAGCTTGAGTCCAGTTCCTTGATCATATCATATCATATCATATTTATTGCTGTAGGTTCGTATGGGGAAAGGAAAGGGTACCTTGGACTACTGGGCAGCAGTAATTAGACCCGGGCAGATCATTTTTGAGATGGATAGGTGCACAAAGACTGAGGCGCAAGCAGCACTGAAATCTATTGAAGCGAAGATGCCGATCAAGGTTGGGTTTGTTGAGTGGAGGTAGTGGATCAAATTAGCAGAAATGAAGGCGCAATTGGGGGGCATGGCGTATGGCACACTGGGCTGTGACTGGGTAACCTGGCACGGCGGTATGCCTTGATCTGGCAGCCCCGTTGCAGACTTTGTGAAGTTTGTCTGGCTTTTCCCGGGTTGCTGCTAGTTATTGTTATTCAGAAAGGTAGTGCCTGTGCTGGGCACGATATGTGGCCTTTTTGCACAGCGTCTTTACTCCTGCAGTCCGCCTGCACCGACTGTAACAAGCTGCGGGTCAAAGTCTTGTGCAGCTGTCTACATCTAGGGGTTTGCCTGGTTTTCGGGAGGACTTGTGTTCCCCCTGCAGCTCTTGTGTGTAATGCATGCTGTCTTTCATATCCTCCTGTCAGCACATTTGACCGCCAGCCTGGCTTGGAAGTTGGAAGCTGAATCAGCCTGTCATTATCAGCACACGCGGAACTGCCTGGCGGTCGCGCTTTAGCTGATTCTGATACGCCTGGCAGTGCAAGAACCTGGGCTGTGGGCGGACGCGTCTACGGTCAAGTGGGAGGAAGCAGGCAAGCGACCAAAGATGCTCGTTATTGAGAGCCTTGCAGGTGATAACAGAGACCACCTGTTTCAATCCTGTCGATCCTGTATCAGCGTAGTCTTGTTTTGTAGTGAATATGTGTCCTGGAGGTGATGGTTATAGTAAAAGGGCAGAGCCTGCTGCCTCTCCTGCTGCACGCATCCTCTGCGAGCATCCGGCTTGTGCTACCCGGCCGCACGCCCGGAGCGTTGGGCTGCGTGTCGCGCAAACGCAAGAACAATGACCATACACAACCCTGGCAGTGGCCCGTACCCGAGGTGGCTGCTTCAAGCCCAGCACGCCACCAGTGGTCACTGCTGCACAGCAGTAAGGGTGTTAGCACAGGCAATGCGTGCTGGCGGGATGCAGCAGGCCATGACGACCTACTGTGCTGATCCAGGACCACCTGTTGCTTTAGGTCGTAGTTTTGTACGTGGGGTTTTTCTCTTGTGTATAGCAGTTGCACTGGCCACGTCCCCTTGGTACGGCATGACTACCACAGCCATTGCTTCAACAGCAGATGCTGGCTTGCTCCTGCTTGTATTGCGTTGTCAGTCCGTCATGCGGGTCGTATGTGCCTTACCCCAAACAGCAGCATCTCATTCCACATGTCCACCTACATGCCACATGAACACTCCCCTGCATGGCACTACAGCTTTGCCAGCGCATCTATCTTGTTGCATTGACTCGGTTACTATCTACATATGTTGCTGTCACTCATCCCTGCAGGTCAACATGTGCACATACCTGGTCAGTGCCATGCCAGCACACCAGCTCAGCAGGTCGCATTCTTGTACTGGCCCTAGCGTGGTTGCTTGATGATGGATGAGCAGCAGTGGCAGCACAGAAAGCAGTGATACCAGCAACAGAAGCAGGCGCAGTAGACCCTGCTTTCAAGTATACTTGGACATCTTTCAACTGGCCGACAATCTATTATGATGCCGTATTCCAAACAAACTGGCTGCAGAGAAGGCAACTGCGCATGGACGTTCCCCTCGCCCCACAGCATGCATACCGTTGTCCGGCAACAGCAGCAGCAGCAGCAGTAGCAGTAGTGGTTGCGGCCTCGTTATGGCTAGATAAAGCTGCAGGGGTCGGTAACCCCATGCTGCTTCAACCGCCACCCAGGGGTATGGACTGCTTACATCATCTCACTGTAAGCAACCTCATGAGTTGCCTTCAAGTCTACCAACTGGAATCGTCAGGTCAGTGGCTGTGGTCTTCTCAGCACATCATTCTGACAGGCATTTAGCATCCCTGCCAGCCTCCAGGGGGGGGGGGACTGCTCGACTTGCTACTGCTATCTGTAGAATAGATCACTGTTATCACTGCAAAGAAATCTCTACCCAATCAGATAACAGTTGTAAGAGCAGATAACCATGTCGCATCTAGTCATGGCCGTCATGTGTGGTCGTCAGCAGTGCAGTCTTTGCATTTCTTTTGCTGCAACCTGTGAGGAAACAACCGTTAGTAGGCATGCTCCCAATCACACACATGAGCTGGCTCCGTCAGGCTGCAGACAGCCAGTGTCGCTGCTTCTCTGTGCTTCGGTGCACATCAGAACATCAGAGCAGAGCAACTGCCGTTGACGTTGGTGTCATGTTTTCTGCAGGTGGGTAATCCCTTGATCCAGGGATGGAGGGCCCAGTCAGCATCAGCCGCCGAATGAGTAGGCAGATATGCCCACTATTCACCATGAAACCGAAAGGCAGTGTAGTAGTCAGCTCAAAATCATGGCACCTGCAAAAGGGATGTACTGTCCTTGCCAGGCGGGAGCAGGGGTGCGAGGAAGCTGAACGAGCAGGTCATTGGGGAGCTGTGGATCGCACAGAATGCAGTAGTATTCCAGGGGGCAATGGAGTCAATTGGCAACTTGTAGTTGTTTGCTGATTCACTTTGCAAGCCTTTGCAATTGGGCTCTCAGGGTTGTTCTCAGCCAAGCAGCTTCATTAGGTTCTCATCCAATGTGACAACAAGCATGGCGCTCACTTCCACTGGTTGCAGAAGCTCGCTGCTTAGTCATTGTTGGATGAACAGTCAAGCAGGATCTTATGGTATGATTACCTTGTCATGCATCTTGGGGTGCCTTGCTGCTCTCTCAACCTGTGTAACATCGCTCACCATGTAAGAAACGCAGTGGCACTGCCTGGGAAGCCATCGCCGTCGCGGTGGGTGTTGTTCTGGAACAAGGTGGAGTCGACACTGATATTGAGGACAGATGAGCTAGGAGATACCGCATCTCCTAGCTCGCCGAGGCTGGCAGACATGGGCCGTCATGTGTCATCATTCTGGCCCGACCAGACGTGACAACAGTCTGACGACTCGTGCCGTGATGCTAACACGCGCACTAGTGTTGTTGAACCGTGCCTGTGTATCTCCTTGAAGTGTAGTACACTTGCTGTCGCATGCCTCAAGAACACGGTCTCCATGCTTGCCATGTGGCGTTGTTGCAACCACAACACTCAAGTCGGATGCCGGCTGTCGGAGCCAGGCGCGAGAGAGAGCCACGTGGCCCCGTGCACGGGGCCCGTCTCCTGACTGACTAAGGCATGCTGTCCTTATTGATGAATTTCTCTTTCCGAGTGCTCGTCTGTCACAGTCAATCGGCATCCTGGCGCACCGGGTGTCGCGGCCCTGGGCGACACTACGTTATGCCGCAGCCAACGCAGGGGGCGGCAAGGGCGCCAGCTGCACGGGGCCGGACCTCGGCCGATCAAGCTTGAACAGTCGTAGGCATCCGGGATGATCCTGTAAGCTACTGCCGCTGCCAGCTTGAAGTTCAGAACACTGAGTGCCTCAGGTGCGGCTGATGCAGGTGCGGTATCTTCGATTCTATTCCCGGCCTGAGCCTACCCATCAGAACACGACTGCCCCTCAACCGCAACTTTGCCGACTAGACCATCAATTGCCACTTATCATGCTTGGCACCTGAGCAAGCCATGTGAGCTTACTCAGGGAAACCAACGGATATGCTCTTGCATTGGAATAAACC
>NSMO01014432.1:0-24913 GCA_002588565.1 Coelastrella sp. UTEX B 3026 | reverse complement strand
CGGCGAATGGAGACAAGGGAAGCCGCCTATGCTTCCAGCCTGTAGGATATTCTATAGCCATCAAGGTGCGACGTCGCGACTAGGCGAGATACGCTGATCAGAAATTGTTACCTTCATTCGCACAACGTGCTTGACAAGCGTTCTTAAGAACTATCTAATACCCAGTATGTAAGGTTGAAAGGGGTCTCGAACGGGGCACCGTACCTGCGCACGGTGATGCTTGCATGCTGTCTTACTGTTCTGGGAGTGCAAGTGCCAACTGCTGTATATTCGTCTGAGCCTCATTCGAGCCCCAAAAGCGCGCAGGGCTTGTCTTGACACTGTAAATTCTGCGATAAGGATGCCTGGCTACGTACAGCGGCCCGGAGTGAACTCTGCTGCCATGGCGGTTAGTTGATACTGCTATGAATCAGGGCACCCCAAGCAACTGCACAGCTGTGGCTCATACCGCAGTGTACTGTAACGATCACAATAGCAGAACAAGCGTACAAAGCTCTCCGCAGTCTGCTCGACCTGACTCTACTCGTGGCACTACCGCCTGTGAACTGTCAGGTCTATCAAATCCCAAATACCAACACTGTATTATCGTCCTGCAGGGCGACGGCGCTGGGTTAACGTATATCTACCAAAAGGATACGATGGGATGCGGGAATATCCATTGTGGGTTCATCTACATGGCGTGTTTTGGAACACGATGGCTAACATTGGACAGCAGGTGATTGGCCTCATCATGCTGACAGCAGCAGCAGCAGCAGTGCTGACACGGCAGCAGAAGCAGCAGCGGCGGAAACAGCAGTGGTAAGGCATCAGCAGGTGGCAGCAGCAGCTGCACACCTAGAAAGGGATCAAAGCAGGGTAGAGCTATATCTATTGTGGACTCGTTTACAAGGTGTGATCAGAACACGATGGCAAACATCGAACAATACGCGATTGGCCTGATCAACCTAGACCTATGAAACTCTCATAGACTTGTTGCTGTGGCAGCAGCAACGGCAGTTTAGATCCAGCAACAGCAACAGAAGGGATACAACACCGAAACGCCTACATTTGCGGCGGCAGAAGCAGCACTACAGTGATGGCAGCAGGAGTGATAGCAGTGGCAGCAGCACTACAGTGATGGCAGCAGCAGTGATAGTAGTGGCAGCAGCACAGCATTGATGGCAGCAGCAGTGATAGCAGTGGCAGCAGTACTGCACTGATGACAGCAGCAGTGATAATAGTGGCAGCACTACTGCACTAGTGGCAGCAGCAGCAGCAGGAAACACAATCACTGTGCTACAGGTGGTGACAGTGACAGCAGCAGCAGCAGCAGCAGCGGCAGCAGCAGCAGCGGCAGCAGCAGCAGCACGGGCGGCGGCAGCTATGGCAGCAGTAGCAGGCGCTCTGTCCAACACAACAACGGCTTTTCCTGTGCACTTGTTTGCATGCACCATTTTGTTGCATTCCATTACGGCACTCACTGGCATTGATCTGCGTAGCGGTTGACGGGCTGCTGCCACGGTCTTGGTGCTGCTGCCGCTTCTCTCACTGCTGCTGCTGCTGCCGCTGCTGCTGCTGCTTGTGTTCTTGCAGTTGGGACCAGTAGACTCCACTGGTGAGCAGGGTTGCTCAGAATGTGACTACCAGCAGCATCGGCAGCAGCAGCAGCAACAGTGCAGACAAACACTGGTGCAGCAGGCAGCAGCGATGGCAGCAGCAGCAACACTGCAGGGCAAATTTTGGTGCAGCAGGCAGCAGTAATGGCAGCAGCAGCAACACTGCAGGGCGTAATCTGGTGCAGCAGGCAGCAGCGATGGCAGCAACAGCAGCAGCAACACTGCAGTGCAAAGTATGGTGCAGCAGGCAGCAGCAATAGCAGCAGCAGCACACAGCAGGGTATATTCTGGTGCAGCAGGCAGCAATAGTGGCAGCAGCAGCAGTACTGCAGCGGCAACATTGGTGCAGCAGGCAGCAACATTGGCAGCAGCAGCAACACTGCAAGGAACAACCTGCTGCAGCAGGCAGCAGCGATGGCAGCAACAGCAATATTGCAGACAAGCCCAAGTGCAACCGTTGCTGTTGCTACCAAGCGCTGTTGCCAGCAAACTGCTGCTGCTGACTGACTAACACATCAAAAGTTTCCCAGGCCTTCAACTGGTGGATCCAGTTGAAGGCCTGGGAAACCTTTGATGTGTTAGTCAGTCAGCAGGCTGCAGCAACGACAGCAGCCACAGCAGCAACACTGCAGCGCCAAATCTGGTGCAGCAGGCAGCAGCTATATCGGCAGCAGCAGCCATGGCAGCAGCAGCTCCCTATTGGGACAGAGCCGTGCAACAATTCATGATCAAGCTATTATGATATCCCCGCAAAGTCTTGGCAACCCTGGCGTTGATGTTTGCAAAGCACGCACGGGTCCGAAACCAGAATACCGGGAACGAGCAAATGTTCTTTCATCATTCATAAACAGAGTGTTGTGTAAGATGGGTGCACTGGCATTTGTTTCCTTTAGTTGTGGGGTCTGCTCGAGTATGTAATGAACACCAATCTGCTTCCATGTTGTATCTTCTTTTTTGCAGATATAATCCCTTATTGGGACAGAGCCGTTCAACAATTCAGCGATCAAGCTATCATAGTCTATCCACAAAGTCTGGGAAATCCAGGCACTGGTGATTCAAAAGCTGATACGGATCCAATAAAGGGCCCAAAGTATCGACAATTTTGGAATATCCCATTTTGGCATTGCTCGGTGGGAGTATGTGCGGATCAAACTGTGGATGATATGGGCTTTTTGGAGATGGTATTTCAGGATTTGCCGAAACGATTCGCAGTCAATAGCAATCAAGTGAGCAGGCAACACAAATTTATGGTAGTAGTTGATACCTAGCAGAGGCACAGATTATAGTATCTCTGTTTTTGCCTAATTTTCAGTATAAATAGAGGGCTCATATTCTTTGGCATGGCTCGGTTGGAGTATGTGCGGATCAAACTGTGGGCAAAATGTGATTTCTGGAGATGGTATTTGCGGATTTGCCGAAGCGATTTGCAGTGAAACAAAATCAGGTGAGCAGAAAACACAAACACTTGATACATAGAAAATGTAGGGTGTATATATCACCTCTATTCTTCCTATAATTTCCTATAATACAGTGGCTCTTTTTGTTAGGCCATCATTTTGGCATTGCTCTGTTGGAGTCTGTGCAGATCGAACTGTGGGCAATATGGGACTTTTGGATATTGTATTTGCAGATTTGCCGAAGCGATTTGCCGTTGATAGAAACCAGGTGATCAGGGCATCACTATTAGTTGATACCTAGCAAATGCAGAGGGAAATCCAGTGCATGATCTGTGGCTTTTTGTCACACATTTACTGTCAGGACCTCATTTTGGCATTGCTCGGTTGGTCCAACTATGTCTGTGCGGATCAAACAGTGGACGATATGGTATTTCTGGAAATGGTATTCGCAGATTTGCCAAAGTGATTTGCCGTCGATAGAAACCAGGTGATCAGGGCATCACTATTAGTTGATACATAGCAAATGCAAACTGGAAATGACAATGCATATATCCAGGCTCCTATTGTCAGGCCCGCATTTGGCATTGCTGGGACACAGTGTCCATTATTTCTAAAATTCCTGCTTACAAAATAATTTACTACCAACATGAATATCAGAAACGGCTACTAGATGTGAATCAGTTTTTATTTGAGTTTTATGTTCGGGCCAAAGGTGGACAATCCTAAGTTTTGAACTTAGCAGTTGACAAGGTGATCAATAGTCAATCGAAATCAGGTAATCGGGCAACACAAATAGTTGATACAGAAGAGAGAGAGAGAACAAATCAATTACACAATCCCAGGCTCTTATTGTCAGGCCCTCATTTTGGCATTGCTCGGCTAAAGCATGTGCACAACACACAACTAGAACAACTGCTTTACGACTGCTGCTGCTGCTGCTGCAGATCCTGCTGTCCGGCGAATCTGCGGGTGGGATGATGGTGCAAGCCATACTATGTGAATCCCCAAAAATAACAAGTCAAATAACAGCAGCAGTGGATATACTAGGCGGCATTGCTCGGGAGTATGTTTTAGGGCCAAGCTGTCGCAAATCTCCGGCGGTTGCGTTTCTGAAACTACACGGGGTCAAAGATCCATTCATAACATGGAAGAAGGATATTCTGGTGGACGGAGTGAACTTCATGTAAGTGATTTTTTCACTGGTGATAGGTATATCCATTTTTATGGATGTGTAGCAGACTGGCAGTTGCATCATCCGGGTTACCAGGTTCTGCAGACTTATGTTGACACTGCTGCTGCTGCTCCTGGTGCTGCCGCTGCTCCTGCTCCTGCTGCGGCTGCTGTTGCTGCTCGTGCTGCTGCTTGCCCTGCTGCAGCTGCAGATCTGCAATCGGTGGTGCCAAGCCACAAGCAGCACAAAACAGCTGTTATAAAACTGACTACAGAATCCAGTATACAGATTCCGCCGGCCATATGGTGTCTAAGGGCATGGCTTTACAGGTTTGTTCAGACTTGTGTTAACAGTACAGCTGCTGCTGCTGCTGCTGCCGCAGATCTGCAATTGGCGGTGCCAAGCGACGAGCAGCACAAAACGGCTGTTATGAAAACGACTACGGGTCCTGGTATACAGACTCAACCGGCCATCTGCTGGTGCAGAAACTTGACAGATTGTTAACAACCACGAGCTGCTGTCGCTGCTGCTGCTGCTGCTGCTGCTGCTGCTGCTGCAGATCTGCGATCGGCGGTGCCAAGCGACGAGCAGCACAAAACGGCTGCTTTGATAAGGACTACGGGTACTGGTATACAGACTCATCGGGCCATATGGCGTGTAGGGATCTGTGTGAAAGAAAGCGGGCAGCAATGCCGGCCAGAGTGTGTGGGATGAAAGAAGTGGCGCACGGCACAGGTACTGCTGTTGTTGCTCTTGTCAAGGATTACATGCATCTTGCCAAGATCAAATTGAATTTGATTTCCAATTGTAGAATGTGTTGTTGAACCCGACCAACTTGCCACATTACAAAAGCAAAAATGGTTTCAACAAAGCTTCAATGCTATGTGGGCAAAATGGGGAGCGATGCCAGAGTGCGTGGGATGAAAGAAGTGGCGCATGCCACAGGTACTGCTGTTGCTGTAAAGTGTAATTTCAAACACTTGGACAAAACAAGAGTGCATACTCAGATGCATGTAATTTTTGAAGTTCTATTATTTGTAGTTTCTGTGGTCAAACCTGACCAATCTGCAGTTTCACAAAGTCATGTATTAGTTTTGATAAAACTTCAAGTTCATGACCTATGATCTAAAAGAAGCGGGGAGCAAGGCCCGCCAGAGTTCAAGGGATGAAAGGCGTGGCCATGGCACAGGTACTGCTGTTGCTGTTGTAACACTACATGCATCTTTGAACTGAAATTTATTTGTAGGTTACGTTGTCAAACCTGACCAACTTGCGTCATTAAACTGTCAACTAGTGGTGTTGAAAAGCTTCAGTTTATGTAAAAAAAATGGGGAGCAGTACCGGCCAGAGTCTGTGGGATGAAAGACGTGGCACATGCCACAGGTACTAGGTACTGCTTTATGAAGCAAATTGTCCTTTAGGGGGGGGGGGGGGAGATAACTGCAAAAATGAAGGATTCCCCTTCAATGAAGATGGCCTGTGGCCTGGCTTTGTGCCAGCGGACTCAAAGTCATTAGCAATTTTCAATACATGTGGCAACCATTAGCGATGGTAGCAATAAATACGGTTATTTAATAAAACTTGCTTACTGTGTTTTATTCAACGTGTTGACATGACAACAGCAGGGCTGAAGTTGATGCAAAGCTCTTATGAAAGAGAGATCTCATAATATAGGTTTATTTGCCCCTAATTCGCATGGCCGGAGTTTTGTACACCAACAGATCTTGGACGTTTCCCCTTATATCATATAGGGGAAATAACAGTGAGAATAACAGTGTTATTCTCATAACAGTGGAAATAACAGTGAGAATAACCAACCTGGAATAACAGTGTTGTTCTCCTGCAACAGACCAGCAAGCAGCAACACTAGCAAGTCCTTTGTTTCCTGCATGCACACAATCTTCTTATGATAAACTGCATCTGACAGAAGGAAAACATAAAAGCAATCAAGTATCGGCCGAAACATCAACCATTTGCTTGTTTCCCTTTCGATGCAGATGACCCCTGGCCTGGGTTTGTGTATCAACAGACCCTTGACACCTTTACCCCCATATATAAGTTCCCATTCAAAAAGATTTATATTTATTATTATTTCTACCAGCAGACTCTTTGCATGCCCACAATGTGTTTCAAACACTGCATTCGACAGAACCAGAAAGCAAAACACAAGGTCATAGTGTCTGGAGTCAAGATGTCCAGTATTAAGCATGATTATGCTCTGCTTGTTTGTCCTTCACTGCAGATGACCCCTGGCCCGGATTTGTGTATCAACAGACGTGGAAGTTCCTCCAGGAGCAAATCAATGGATCAGCCACTAATAAACGGAAACCAAGTGGGAATGCTTACACACAGGGATAACACGCATCAGCAGCAGCAGCAGCGGCGGCGGTGGCAGCGGCAGTGGTAGTGGTCAGGCAGGATCGCATCAGCAGCTTATTAGAAGCCCTGGCAGCCCAAGTAGAAGGAGTGCTAAGTAGGACTGCAAATGCACACCGATCACATGCAGCAGCAACAGCAGCAGCAGCAGCAGCAGCAGCGGTCACCGCGGTGCGGCACCGCGGCCGCAACTGCAAATAACAAGGTGGCATGTATGTGCAGTGACGAGCTTGGTTGATTCATTAGTGCCAGCAGCAGCAGCAGCAGCAGCAGCAGCAGCAGCAGCGGGCAAAATAAGACATCACTGATCTCAATTGACCCAGCAGATCAAGCCTTGAATAGTGCAGCCGCTGTACTGGCTGCAGCAGCGGCTGCAGTCCACAGCAGCAGCAGTATAGTTAGCAACAGCATTGCACAGACAGGCACAGTTGTTACTGAAGCATCATTCATCCAAATAATGCAAGCATGGCAGTGATAGAAGCACTGCTTCGGGTGTTGTTGTTTCCGCCTCTGAAATGGGGCTCACGGCCTATGGCCATAGAGTTATGGCTGGCGGGTAGCTTGTATATTGTTACATATATGTCTTCATCCGAATCATGGCCTGCATGCATTTATTGGGCTAGGATAGCGTTAGCAATCATAATAGTCCTAGATGCATATGCACATGTTGTCTACGTCAAATGCTTCACAAACTCCTCAGTTCATGTGTAGCTTGCATGCATCAAGTTGTGTTTGTCTGTGGATGGAAAAAATGAACGAATGAGCTCCGCGTAGCGCTCTCAATAGAGCGCTAGCGTAGCTTGAGGGAGGGTAGTGTGTGTCGAGGTGACTCCATATCCCTATCGTTCGCTCACGTCCCAGAAGGGGCTGTTTGTGGAGCCTATCACACTGCATGGGATTGCTGCTTTACTAGCGGCTGGGCACACGCAGTGTGCATAAGCTGATTGCATGTTGCATATCTTGCACATAGCCGGTATACTCTCAGAGATACTCTCATGGAGTCCATGGCGACGATGATGATAATCGCAGCGGCACCAGTTTATGTCAGATGCACGTGTTGGTTGCATGAATTACCCGGTTGATTGTGCACTTGCATGCATCAAGTTGTGTCTGATCATGGCCTTGTCTAGTTTAGGCAATAGCGCAATGGGTTTACCCTATTGCGTTGCATGCATACAGGCAGCCCCTGCACTCCATATCATGCAAGCGGCAAGTAGCATGCAGCAGTTTGCTTTGCGTGTTGGGTTGCATGAGCCAAATTCCAAAACTTCATAGTATGCAAGCGGTTGCCACAGTTGTATGCATGGCCCTGCAGCTCTTGCCAGCACATCTGACTTGTTGCATGACTCAGTCACTTTCACAGTTGTGAGCACCGGCAGTCGCATTCTACGCAATGGAGTCTGCATGCATCACATTCTCAGCCAGCAATCGGACAAATTGAATATTTATTCGTCCGACTCAGTTGAAAATGTTAGGCCAGGCTAGATTTGTTTCTCACAGACTAGCACTCCAGTGCAATGCACGACACTGCAGCTATTTCCAGCGCATTAGAATTGTTGCACGGCTCAGTCACTTTCACTCCAGGGCCAGAGCCACACGGTGGATTGATATGTTAGGGATTGATCATAGCAGGCAGTACGAAGTTAGAATGGACCTCACTGTGTACAGCTGTGATTATTTGTGGGACTCGCGGTCACCGCAATACCGTCAATCCCTTCTGCACGTCTGCTGATCCTCTGCACGGGCTATTGAACCTGGTTCCACAAATTCACCTTAAACTTGACGCCGTTCTAAATACCGATTGAGTTGATGAATGTCTAGCATTGAACATTTGAAGCTTGTCATTAATGACAATATTCTTGTTGTTATAACATCCTGCTGTTTTCCTTCCGACAACCCGGGCTAAGGCTCAGTGCGTTGCATCTTAGGGAAGCACAAAGCACACATAATTTGTATGCGCATATTTTCTGCCATTCAACGTCACCATGGCGCAAGGCAGCTTGGCGTTTCGAGGAACTTTGCTTCACACCCCGGCCCCGCAACCAGGTGCCGTCGAAGTCTTACGTAATCACCTGATTATCGTTAATAACAAAGGTGTTATAACATATCTCGCGCCTTCGACGTCTGACGATGACGCTATACTCAAATCACACGGACTAACAACAGCAGATGTACACCAACTGTCGGAGCACCAGTTCCTCCTGCCCGGTTTCATAGACACGCACTTTCACGCTCCGCAATATCAGTACTGCGGCGTAGGAACAGACCTACCACTTTTAGGCGAGCAAGGCTGGCTGAACACGTACGCGTTTCCAACAGAATCTAGCTTTGCAGATGCTCAGCATGCCAAACGGATTTACTCGCGATGTGTGCGGCAGCTGTTGCGACTGGGTACCACTACGGCGAATTATTTTACTACGATACATGTTGAGGGGTGCAAAGTGCTGGCGGACGTGTTACGTGACGCGGGACAGAGGGCCATACTCGGCAAGGTGCGACCTACGCCTACTGCTGTATACATACTGCCGCCCGATACAGACACCGTCCTTTTTTGTTCTGATGTTTTTGCTAATTCTGAGAACGTACATAAATGAAGCGGGATTTTTTTTGGCACTGGCTTTGATAACGTTCAAGCAATAGTAAAGTGGCATCATTACTTCTCTCTAAGTGGCCTCAGTAGCAGCAGTGCCAGGCCTAGCAGCAGCAGCGACAGCAGCAGCAACTAAGAACAACTCAAAGTTGTGCATCAGCTAAACCACTACATGGTGCGGCCTGATACTTTGAGATCATGTGATTGTGTGCTATTCATCAGTTTGTTTAGGTGGCAGCGGCGGCAGCAACAACAACACTACAGATCACATCTTCGCGTTTGAATTGCCGCAATTGCAGCTCAAATTTTATGTCGGTTTTGAAGCAGTCGTAAACAGCAGCAGCAGCAGCAGCAGCAAACCACCTGCACTCAAAGGTTCTCAGCAAAATCTGCTTTTTTTTAGTCTAGTAGAAACGTATCTCACTTCTGCCGGCAGGTGTAGGTGTGCATGGATCACTGGTCCTTTATGGAACCTTCGTCTGGCAGCAGCAGCAGCAGCAGCAGGAAACCACCTGCACTAAAAAAGCTCGGCAAAACAATGAAACCAAAGAATTACATAACACGTTGGGTCATCGCCTGTGCCGGCCTGTTGTAGGTGTGCATGGATCAACACAACCCCAACTTCTACAAAGATCAATCACCAGCAGCAGCAGCAGCAGCAAAAGGGGGAAACCACCTGCACTCAAACCAGCTCAGCACAGTGTAAAAGTTCATATTAAACGTTGAATTATCACCTCTGCCAGCTTGTTGCAGGTGTGCATGGATCAATGGTCCTGTTTGGATTCTCGTCCGGCAGCAGCAGCAGCAGCAGCAGCAGAAGAAGAAATCATCGCACTCAAAACACCTCAGCAAACTTCGTTGATTTCAACAAAGTAGAATCATGTTTCACTTGTGCCTGCTTGTTGTAGGTGTGCATGGATTGACACAGCCCCAACTCCTACAAGGACTAATCAGCAACAGCAGCAGCAGCAGCAGGAAACCACCTCAATTGAGTAAAGTGCACTGTGAGAATTTTTCACCTTTTTCTTGTAGGGCTTCCATCTTATTCCTTTAACATTTTCATTCACCTGTGCCTGCTTGTTGTAGGTGTGCATGGATCGACACAGCCCCGACTCCTACAAGGACTAATCAGCAACAGCAGCAGCAGCAGCAGGCAACCACCTCAATTGAGTAAAGTGCACCGTGAGAATTTTCACCTTTTTCTTGTAGGGCTTCCATCTTATTCCTTTAACATTTTCATTCACCTGTGCCGGCCTGTTGTAGGTGTGCATGGATCAACACAGCCCCGACTTCTACAAAGACCAATCAGCAGCAGACAGCATACAAGGCGCACGAGAGGTCGCACAGTATATCAAGGTATTGTGAGCAGTACCTAGCCCAAAATGTCACTTAAAAGCAAACGTGTGAACAATCACAGACTGTTGTTAGTCTGATTCAGCCTTGGTTGCAACATGGTTGAAATTTGGCAGCAGCAGCAGCAGCAGCAGTAGAGGCAGCAGCAGTGGCAGCAGCAGCAGCAGGCAGCAAACAAGGGGCAAGAGAGGTCGCACAGTATGTCAAGGTATCGCAGTACCATCAAATCTTATGTTAGTCTTCAACCCGATATATCAGTTGAAAGCAGTAGAGGCAAAACTGTGAGCAACCACCTTTTGCTGGTCTGATTTCAATGTCTGGCAGCAGCAGCAGCAGCCTTCGCAGCGGCGGCAGCAGCAGCAGCAGGGTTGGCAGTGGCAGCAGCGGCCGCAGACAGTATACAAGGTGCAAGAGAGGTCGCACAGTATATCAAGGTATTGCAGAAGCATAACTCTTCAACGCAAGCCCAGGATATCAGTTATGATTTGAGTCGGTTTGATTTGAGTCGTTACACAGCAGAGCTTCTGAAGCTCATGAAGCCACGCTACAGGGCCACCCGCGCCGACATACATGAGCAGTTGAAGCAGCAAACTAGCGGCACCAGAGGTCGCACAGTATATGACGGTGGTGCAGCAGCATCAAATTTTCTGGCAGTCCTCAACCCAGTATATCAGTGAAAAGTGGTATAGGTAAATCTGTGAGCGACCACCTTTTGTTAGTCTAATCCGATCTTGATTGGAGCATGTCAATGTTGGTCAACAGCAACAGCAGCAGCAGCGGCAGCGGTGGCAGCAGCATCAGCAGCAGTGGCAGCGGTGGCAGCATCATCATCAGCAGCAGCCGTGGCAGTGGCAGCAGCAGCAGCAAGCAAACATGGGGAACAAGAGGTCACACAGTATATGGAGGTATCGTGGGCAATATTCGTCAGACCTATATAAGTGAACAGCAGTATAGGCAAATCTGTGATCAACGACCTTCTCCTTAGTCTAATATGGGCTTCTTGAAACATGTTGATGCCACCGGCGGCGCAGCTGCTGCAACAGGGTTGAAACTGCGACAGGGTATCGGCAGCCGTCATTCCTCGTTTTATGTTTCCAAAGTGTCCAAAAGAGCTTTTGCTGGCCTCGGAGGTTTGGCGTATCTCTTCAAAACCACCACTGATGCACACAAAAATGCAATTGCAGTGTTCTGCTGAAGTGCTGTATGTGCTGCTGCTGTACTGGTGCTGCTGGTGCTGCTGGTGCTGCTGCTGCTGCTGCCACAGGATCTACAATGCAGTAGACTATCAGCGGCGGTCATTCCTCGTCTTATTCCCACATGTTCACAAGAGATTCTCACAGGCCTGGGGGACTTGGCAACATTTTCACACTGCAAAAATTTTACGCTGACATGCGACTGTAGTGCGTTTGCTGAAGTGCCATTTGTGCTGGTGCTGGTGCTGCTGCTGCTGCTGCTGCTGCTGCAGGATCTACAATGCAGCAGGCTGTCAGCGGCAGTGATTCCTCGTTTTATTCCCACATGTTCAACTGAGCTTCTGACAGGCCTGGCGAATTTGGCAAATTTCAAAACCTGCAAAGTTTCACGCAGACATGCGACTGTAGTGTGTTTGCTGAAGTGCCATTTGTGCTGCTGCTGCTGCTGCTGCACCAGGATCTACATTGCAGCAGACTATCAGCGGCAGTGATTCCTCGTTTGATTCCCACATGTTCACAAGAGCTTCTCACAGGCCTGGGGAACTTGGCAAATCTTCCTGCGAAAATTCACGCAGACATGCGACTGTAGTGCGTTTGCTGAAGTGCCATTTGTGCTGCTGCTGCTGCTGCTGCTGCAGGATCTACATTGCAGCAGGCTATCAGCGGCAGTGGTTCCTCGTTTCATTCCCACATGTTTGCAAGAGCTTCTGACAGGCCTGGGGCGTTTGACGTATCTTGAAACCCACCAAATATGCACACAAACTTTCACCCGTAGTGCATTTGTTGAAGTGCTGTTTGTGCTGCTGCTGCTGCTGCTGCTGCAGGATCTATAATGCAGTAGGCTATCAGCGGCAGTGATTCCTCGTTTTATTCCCACATGTTCACAAGAGCTTCTGAAAGGCCTGGCGAGTTTGGCAAATTTCCAAAACCACCAAAAGTGCACACAGACATGCGACTGTAGTGCATTTGTTGAAGTGCTGTTTGTGCTGCTGCTGCTGCTGCCGCTGCTGCTGCTGCCGCTGCTGCTGCTGCCGCTGCTGCTGCAGGATCTACAATGCAGCAGACTATCAGCGGCGGTCATTCCTCGTTTTATTCCCACATGTTCAACTGAGCTTCTCACAGGCCTGGGGGACTTAGCCAGGGAGATGGGCTTACACATACATTCACATATATCAGAAAGCAGAGATCAAGTGGACTTCAGCAAGTAAGCACTATCAGTAATCTACTATAACCTTTTTGTTACAAATTATGTTTGTGTTCCAAAGTCGGTCAGGTTGACTAGCAAACACATGGCCTAGCAAATAGTTATTACAGAATTGTGTATTCGATGTTTTATATTGCACTATCAATTTATCATCTGTGTGAAAGCCTTACAGGCCGGGGGGACTTGGCAAGAGAGATGAATCTACACATACATTCACATATTTCTTAAAGCAGAAACCAAGTAGACTTCAGCAAAAAAGCACATTCACAATATTCTGCTTGTGTTCTCTCTTCAATCAGTCCAGATTCAGCAAGCATGTGGGTTATTCCTACAAGCTTGGCTGCCAGCTACACATGGCAAAATTGATTGATCTGTGTGAAAACCTCATAGGCCTGGGGGACTTAGCAAGAGAGATGAATCTACACATACATTCACATATTTCACAAAGCAGAAACCAAGTGGAATTCAGCAAGTAAGCACATTCACAATTTTCTGCTTGTGTTCTCTCTTCAATCAGTCCAAGTCCAGCAGATATGTTGGTACTTCTTCAATCTTGGCTGCCAGCTACACATGGCAGTAATGATTGATCTGTGTGAAAGCCTTACAGGCCTGGGGCACTTGGCCAGGGAGATGAATCTACACATACATTCACATGTTTCTGAAAGCAGAGATCAAGTAGACTTCAGCAAGTAAGCACTAAACCTTTTTGCTGTGTGCTTCAACCAATCAGGTTGATCAACCCTACATATATAGCAGATACACTACACCTAGTTCTCATAGAATCGATTAATAATTGAGTAATTTATATAATTAATTAATATAAATAAATAAATAATATAAATATAAATATAAATAAATAATATAATTGATTTGTATGTATGTTCACTATCAGGCCATCTGTGTGAGGGCCTTACAGGCCTGGGGGACTTAGGGTGGGATATGAATTTATACATACATTCACATATCAGAAATCAGACTTCAGCAAGTAAGCACTAGCACTAAACCCTTGTCTTCGAGGCTTCTTTATGTGTGCTTTAGCCAACCAGGTCAACTGTATACACAGCAGATAAAATTGTTCCAGAGATCGGAGATCAAGCCGAGTTCAGCAAGCAAGCAATGTATACGCTTGCCAAGCGCTCTCCACTGGCTGGCAGCACATTTCAACGGATACGCATGATGTAGCAACAAAGCCTTTACTCAGCAACCATTGTTACCGCTGCTGCCGCCACCGCTGCCAGTGTAGGCAGTTATATCCATCATGATCGAGCACAGGGTGCAGCAACCTCACGGCACTCAACTGGCAGTAAATCCCTGCTGCTGCTGCTGCTGCTGCTGCTGCCAACACTGGCTTTGGAAATAAGCGAACAAGTAAACCAAACTGTAGTGCTGCTGCTGCTGCTGCAGGCAGTTAATCCTGATCAAGCACATGATGCTGCGATCTAGCAATGATCCAACCGTTACTGGGCCTCAATCACAAGTCCATATTCGCTCATGGCACTCAACTGACATGCACTTTCTGCTGCTGCTGCTGCTGCTGCCTGCAGGCAGTTACATCCTGATCGACCGGGTGATGCTGCTATTTACAACAGCAACGGTCTGCTCACCGACAAGTCAATATTCGCTCATGGCAACTGACATACTGTTTATGCTGTTGCTTATGATGCAGTGCTGCTGCTGCTGCTGCTGCTGCTGCAGGAAGTCACGTCCTGGACAACCACATGATGCTGCAATCTATAACAGCAACGGTCTCCTGACTGTCAAGTCCATATTGGCTCATGACTAGCTTATGCACTGGCTTTGGTGCTGCTGTTGTTGCTGCTGTTGTTGCTGCTGCTACTGCTGCTGCTGCCAGCACCGCTGCTGCTGCTGCTGCTGCTGCAGGCAGTTACATCCTGATCGACCAGATGATGCTGCAACACATAACAGCAACGGTTTCCTGACTGACAAATCCATACTTACTCATGGCACTCAATTGACATACTCTGCTTGCTGCTGCTTGCTGCTGCTGTTTGTGCTGCTGATGCTGTTGCTGCTGCTGCTGAGACGTGTGCTTGGCATGCATCCAGCTACATCATAATCAAGTATCGTACAGAGTGCTGCTGCTGCTGCTGCTGCTGCTGGTGCAGGCAGTTACATCCTGATCAACCAGATGATGCGGGGATCTACAACAGCAATGGTCTCCTCACTGACAAGTCCATATTCGCTCATGGCACTCAGCTGACAGATGATGCAATACAACTGATGGCACAAAAGGGAGCAGCAGTATCACACTGCCCTTTATCAAGTGAGACATGCTTGTTGATTTCATATGGTAATAATCATCTGGTAATAATACGACAGTCCTATATATGATTATTGAGTATTGAGAATGTTAATGGTCGCAAAATGTCTCTAGAACCACCACTGCTCCAGCAGCAGCTCAAGCACTGACCTCAAAGTTGGTGCAATCAATTATGGCTGATGGCTCAAAAGGCAGCAGGAGTATCTCACTGGCCACTGTCAAGTAGAAAAGACAGCTTGGTGGCTCCAGATGGTGATCACAAGATAACATAACAAGCGCCGACTCTGGGAGTCAAAGTGGGCCCAGGCACGAAAGTTTGCCCAGAAATCACACATTCACAACACATATCCGATATGAACAGAATTATGCTGCGTCATTACATTTCAGCAACGTGGTTCTTGCCAACGTGCAGACTTCTGTTATTGTGACGGACTATTCAAACAGGGCCCTGACTCTGTGGGACTTGCATTTGGCCCTGGCACGAAAGTTGCCCTTTAAGAGCACACACTCGCAATGAATATCACATACATATACAAGATTGTGCTGCATCACTATCTTAATGGCTGATGCTACAACTGTTTCTGGCACATCTGCAGACTTCTATTTTGGTGACGGACTATTTGATGTGAACAAGGCGCTGACTTTGTGGGAGTCACAGTTGGCCCTGGCATGAATGTTACACACACAATGGCACACACTCACAACCAGTTATAGATACATATATAAGATTGTGCTCCATCAGCACCATATAACCAATTGCGAAGTCAGAATGCTTCACAAGTGTTGTCTGCCACTTTGCAGACTTCTATTTTGGTGACGGACTGTTCGATGTAAACAAGGCCCTGGGTCTGGGTGTCAAAGTTGGCTTAGGCACAGACGTGGCGGTTACAGCACACAGTCACAACGAATACAGTATTGTGCTGTAGCTACAACCTTATAATCCCTTTGTTGCCAATTTGCAGATTTCTATTTTGGTGACGGACTGTTCGATGTAAACAAGGCGCTCAGTCTGGGAGTCAAAGTTGGTCTAGGCACAGACGTGGCGGGTGGTTACAGCCCCTCCATGTTACAAGCGATGCGGCTGGCTGTTATTAACAGTCACGCATTGAAGGCGGCTGCGTTAATGTATCAAACGTGGGAGCAGCAGCAGCAGCAGCAGCAAGACCAGCAGCAGCAGCAAGACCAGCAGCAACAGCAAGACCAGCAGCAGCAAGGCCAGCAGCAGCAGCTGCAGCAGCAGCAGCAGCAGCAGGACAGTGCCGTTGGTGATTCAAGCTGTGCCGGTGAGTCGAGAGGTGGGTTTACTTCGTACTTTTCCCTGCATTGTTGATGTGTTGTATTGATTTTGGAGTGCATTTTGGATAACCTTGAAATTATTCCAGCAGCAGCAGCAAGACCAGGAGCAGCAGCAAGACCAGCAGCAGCAGCTGCAGCAGCAGCAAGACCAGCAGCAAGACCAGGAGCAGCAGCAAGACCAGGAGCAGCAGCAGCAAGACCAGCAGCAAGACCAGGAGCAGCAGCAAGACCAAGAGCAGCAGCAGCAGCTGCAGCAGCAGCAGCAGCAACAGCAGCAGCAGCAGCAGCAAGACCAGGAGCAGGAGCAGCAGCAAGACCAGGAGCAGCAGCAGCAGCAGCAAGAGCAGCAGCAGCAGCAGCAGCAGCAGGACAGTGCCGTCGGTGATTTAAGCTGTGCCGGTGAGTTGAGAGGTGGGTTTGTCTGATTACTTCCCTGCATTGTTTCGTGTGCTTATGCATTGTCCTCGCATTGCATGTTCGATAATTTCCCGTGGATTACAAGCAATGCGGCTGGCCGTCATGCGTTGAAGGTGGCTGCAATTATAGCAACAGCAGCCGCATGCTGTTATGTAACAACTATGCTGTTGTGCATGTTGTGCTTGTAGCATTTTTACTCTGCTGCTGCTGCTGCTGTTTGTGTTTTTGAATGCAGGATCGATCCACACCCACCAAAGCAGCAGTAGCAGCAATCAGCAACCCTGCAGCATTACAAAATGCTCACACATGACGAATTCACAGTCATCTCATGTTTCTTGCTGCTGCTGCTGTGCGCAGCTCAAATGGAGCAGTTCACTGCTTTGCTGCTGCTGCTGCTGCTGCTGCTGCTGTGTCTGCTGCTGTGTCTGTTGCAGGAAACACAACAAAGAAATCAGCAGCAATTGCAGCAATCAGCAACCCGGCAGTGGCAGCAGCGGCAGCAGCACATATGCTTACATGGGAAGATGCGCTGTGGCTTGCAACAGTAGGCAGCGCCACTGCACTTGGATTACGTAATACAGTTGGCTGCTTTGCTGTCGGAATGGAATTTGATGCGTTAGTTATCGATGTTATGACGCCCAATTCAGGGTTTGAGTTGTTACATGACGAAAATAACAATACGGATCCGTTAGTCATGTTAGAAAGCTTTTTGAATAGCGGAGATGACAGGAATATAGTGGAGGTGTATGTTCAAGGTCGTAGGTGTTGATGAAATGCTGCACACAGTCCGCTGCAAATGCAGTTTATTACGTGCAAACGCCAAATGCAAGTTGCATTTACTCATACTGATACTCTGTAAAGTTGCAATTACTTAACCGATACTCTGTGGCTTGGATACCCTCCCGGCGCTAGCCAGCGAGCCAGCAAATGACTCATGGGATTCTGGTACCCTTCACATCAATCGCTGGTACCGTAGCGAGAATGACTTGCACTGGTTTGGCCAAGGGGTACTAGATAGATTGTACAATCTATATAGTACCCCTTGGTTTGGCAGCCGGCCTGTTGCTATGCCAAGATTTTGGCCAAGGCTCCCTATTGCTACTGCAAAAGTGACCCAGCCATGCAACAAGTCCAATGCGCTGGCAAGAGCCGCTGTATGATGGCTTCTGCATGTTTTTTCATCAATTTCCCATCTGGAGCTTTACTGAAAGCCCTCGAATGAGCGTTTTTTTGAATCACTGACAGTTGTCAGCTGTGCGAATTTGAATTCCTGTGCATGACATGTTACAACCTCCACTTGATAGCAGTATCGTCAGAACTGCCTGCGCCAGCAGAGCGCACAATTTTCAACACGAGGCATTTATCGTGAACGAAGCTCTCGTGCTCGCAGGAGCCTTGGCGGAAAGCTTTCGTCGAGCAGGCCACAAAAGCTTTCAGGTCACTGTTATTGTGACTCGGTTCGTAAGCATTAAACATTTGCCTCTTTTGATGGACCAATGAGCGGCGGGCGTGTGCCACACAAGCAGTAGAAAACAGCAGATGGCACCGACTGCACTGAGGCCTGTGATGCGGCCCAAGCCATGGCGCAAACGGCCAATCGCAGCTGCCGGAGGGCTTTTAGTTATCGTAAGAACGCAATGAGCTGCACACTGCGCGTCGCAGCGCACATCAACGTCTCACGCTGCAGCTGCAGCAACAACACCAGCACAGCTGCATCTCTCGGCTCCTTGGAATGAACTTGTCCGCGGGCTAGAGCGCGGGATTGGAAACATTGATAACCTCTAGATTATCGGTGTAAGTTTTGCAGGTGTATCTGGCCGTTCAGATTCTGTTACACATAAACAGGCCGTGCAAACCACCAGGTCAGTCATCAGTCCTGCTGCAGCAACTGCAGCATTGCTGTCGCTGTGTCTTCCTGTACACCACATCATTGCCTGAGTACTATCAAATCTGGTGGGGGGTGGGGGGCCGTGTCAACGACAGTGCAGCATTGAAGAACACATTGATTCTTGCTACCAATCAGCCATAGCCATCATGACGTATAATATGACCACCTCCACAGCCATATAGCCATAGCCATAAAGCCAAGGGCAGTGCAGAAGTAGCAAAGATATGTTGTAGAGATAGCTTAAATGCCCTAGTCGTACTGCTGCTGCTGCTGCTGCTGCTATTTTCATGGAGTAACATGTATTAATGATTAACGCGAAGCTGGTCATGAAAGTATTCAGCTTTCAACAGAATATTGTCTATCCAACTTCCACTTTTTTTGTGTCAATGCCCACAGGTTGTGGGAAGGAAACATCAGATGATATCAGAACCGACATCATACCTCTGACAGTGCCTTATAACAAGCAGGAGCTTCATGGCCCAGCAGCACCAGCAGCACCGGTGAGCAGCAGTCACGTGCCTTTCTGCATATCCAGCAGCAGCAGTGATGATACTATTAGCAGCAGCACCAGCAGCAGCAGCAGTATCAGCAGCATTGGTGAGCAGCAGCAGCAGCTTACCAGGGACATTGTCATACAACAAGCAGGCACTGCATGGCCCAGCAGCACCAGCAGCAGCACCGGTGAGCAGCAGTCACGTGCCAGCAGCAGCAGCAGTGGCAGCATCTGTGTCTGCGCTCTGGTTTTTTGAACATAGGGGGCAGCGGCAGTCATAAACAGCCCATGCGGCATATTGGTGCTGGTGGTCAGCCGCTGAACTGGTTGATATCCGCTGGACGTAGATGCAAAGCCAATTTCAGGCAGCTGTACACAACTGACAGCAGCAGCAGCGGCAGCAGCAGTGCCAGCATCTGTGGTGCCAGCAGCAGCAGCAGCAGCGTTGAAGCATCTGTGTCTGCCACACAATTCCCAATAAAAAGGATCAGCGGCAGTTACAGACAGCCCATGCAGCATATGACACACTAGTACAGGTGTGGTCAGCCGCTGAACTGGTCAATATCGCACTGTCCGCTAGACGTAGATGTAGCAAAGCCAATTTCAGGCAGCTGTACACAACTGGCAGCAGCGGCAGCAGCAGTGCCAGCAGCAGTGCCAGCAGCAGTGCCAGCAGCGGCAGCAGCAGCGCCAGCAGCAGCAGCAGCACCAGTGAGCAGCAGCAGCAGTGCCAGCAGCAGCAGCAGCAATGGCAGCATCTGTGTTTAGATTACAGCGGCAGTTACAGACAACCCATGCGGCATGTGTTTTGCTGGTGCCGGCGTGGTCAGCCGCTGCACTGGTCGATATCCGCTAGGCGTAGATGTAGCAAAGCCAATTTTGGGCAGTTGTACACAAGCGGCAGCAGCAGCAGCAGTGGCAGCAGTGCCAGCATTTGTGGTGCCAGCAGCAGCAGCAGCAGCAGCAGCGTTGAAAGCATTTGTGTCTGCCACACAATTCCCAATAAGCAAAAGCAGCGGCAGTCATTGACAGCCCATGCAGCATATGACGCACTAGTACAGGTGTGGTCAGCCGCTGCACTGGTCGATATCCGCTGGACGTAGATGTAGCAAAGCCTATTTTAGGCAGCTGTACACAAGTGACAGCAGCAGCAGCGGCAGCAGCAGTGCCAGCATCTGTGCTGCCAGCAGCAGCAGCAGCAGCGTTGAAAGCATCTGTGTCTGCCACACAATTCTCAATAAAACGGATCAGCGGCAGTTACAGACAGCCCATGCAGCATATGACACACTAGTACAGGTGTGGTCAGCCGCTGCACTGGTCGATATCCCACTGTTCACTAAACGTAGATGTAGCAAAGCCAATTTCAGGCAGCTGTATACAACTGGCAGCAGCGGCAGCAGCAGTGCCAGCAGTGCCAGCAGCAGTGGCAGCAGCAGTGCCAGCAGCGGCAGCAGCAGCGCCAGCAGCGGCAGCAGCAGCGCCAGCAGCAGCAGCAGTGCCAGCAGCAGCAGCAATGGCAGCATCTGTGTCTAGATTACAGCGGCAGTCATAAACAGCCCATGCGGCAAGTGTTTTGCTGGTGCAGGTGTGGTCAGCCGCTGCACTGGTCGATATCCCACTGTTCACTAAACGTAGATGTAGCATGAATGAATGAATGAGCTCCGCGTAGCGCTTTCAAGAGAGCGCTAGCGTAAGTTGAGGGAGGATACTGTGTGTGTCGGGGAGATCCCACAATCCCTACCGTCCACTCACGTCCCCGAATAGATGTAGCAAAGCCAATTTCAGGCAGCTGTACACAAGTGGCAGCAGCAGCAGCAGCAGTGGCAGCAGCAGTGGCAGCAGCGCCAGCAGCAGCACCAGCACCAGTGAGCAGCAGCAGCAGTGCCAGCAGCAGCAGCAATGGCAGCATCTGTGTCTAGATTACAGCGGTAGTTACAGACAACCCATGCGGCAAGTGTTTTGCTGGTGCAGGTGTGGTTAGCCTCTGCACTGGCCAATATCCGCTAGACGTAGATGTAGCAAAGCCTATTTCAGGCAGCTGTACACAACTGGCAGCAGCGGCAGCAGCAGTGCCAGCAGTGCCAGCAGCAGTGGCAGCAGCGGCAGCAGCAGCAGCAGCAGCAGTGCCAGCAGCAGCAGCAGCACCAGCAGCAGCACCAGTGAGCAGCAGCAGCGCCAGCAGCAGCACCAGCACCAACAGCAGCACCAGTGAGCAGCAGCAGCAGTGCCAGCAGCAGCAGCAATGGCAGCATCTGTGTCCAGATCACAGCGGCAGTCATAAACAGCCCATGCGGCATGTGTTTTGCTGGTGCAGGTGCAGTCAGCCGCTGAACTGATCGACATCCGCTAGACGTAGATGTAGCAAAGCCTATTTCAGGCAGCTGTACACAAGCGGCAGCAGCAGCAGCAGCAGCAACGGCAGCAGCGATTTTGTTGTTTGCATGATACTCATAGTCCTGAACCAAATGCAGCACATTCACAACAGCTGGCGCCACTTGTGAAATTTGCTGCAGGCATATATGGTAGACAATGAAGGCAGGTTTCATATTCCTAACATCCAGCGCATATTGGTAAGTGCTTGAAAGCTGCCAATATGCATTGTACAGCAGCAGCAGCAGCAGCACCAGCAGCAGCAGCAGCAGCAGGATCATATTGTGCCAGGCATACACAGTAGACAATGAAGGCAGGTTTCATATACTTGACATCCAGCGCATATTGGTAAGTGCCTGATTGAAAATACTGTCAGGATGAATTGTAAAGCAGCAGCGGCGGCAGCGGCAACAGCAACAGCAGCAGGATGCGCAAGGTTCAGCTTAATGCAGCTTGGATGCACTATGCCGATTCAAGGTACCTGGTTATAGCCTGTGCCCTATACATGCTATGAACACTGCCAATCATATATGCAGTTTAATTTGCTGATTAATGGCTGTGTATATGTGGAGATATCATCTATCGGATCCTGCCCGGGGCACCGCATTCGCTGGTTCGCTGACTAGTGCCGAGGAAAGCGGTTTGTACCCAGTGCTTTCATTGCTATTCATTTTATTACAGGATTATCCACATATAGATGAATGTCGACAGTGCAAGATCTGTATACCTCAATCTGTCATCGACATACACATTGGCAACAGCAGCAGCAGCAGCAGCAGTGGCTTATTCAGCCGATTCTGGCAGACTAGACGATCCCAACGATCTCTGCTGGGTTGGCAGCAGCAGCAGCAGCACTTGCTGGCAGCAGTCCCCCAGCAGCAGCAGCACTTGCTAGCAGCAGTTCCCCAGCAGCAGCAGCAGCAGCAGCGGAAGTTACAGCAATCCAATCTCTTACAACAGTCGCACAATGCCAAACCTATCGATGGCGTTAAAACACATTTAGAATGGATAAAATCGCACCAAAATGGAGATCAGAATGTAGATACTCATAAAGTGCAAGGCGTTGAAGTTATAATAAACATGCCGGATAATTCATTTACATGGGGAGGCAAGAAGTATCAGATTGGGCCGGAAAGTCTGCAGCAAGATGAAAATAAAATACGAAGTTGTGCTGTATGTAGGGGATGCAAAGACCATCTGGAACCAATGCCACAAAGTGAGTCGATTTCTTGGTGTAATGATCGTGTTGGATTTGTTCACATGCAAGATACATGCTGAAGCAGCAGTAACAGCAGCAGCAGCGGCAGGATCAGATTGGGCCAGGTATGGCAGCAAGATGAAAACAAAATACGAAGTTGTGCTGTATGTAGGGGATGCAAAGACCATCTGGAACCAATGCCACATAGTGAGTCGATTTCTTGGTGTAATGATTGTGATAAATTTGTTCATATGCAAGATACATGCTGAAGCAGCAGTGACAGCAGCAGCAGCAGCAGGATGAAAATTCAATACAAAGTTGTGCTGTATGTACGGGGTGCAAAGACCATCTTCAGCCTATGCCACAAAGTGAGTCAGTTTCTCGGTTGACTGATCTTGTTTTTTTACTTCGCATGCAAGATTCATGCTGAAGCAGCAGCGATACCAGCAGCAGCAGCAGCATGTTGGGTCATGCAGTTGGCAGTTTATTTTCTATTTCCCGAGTTTTGAAGTTGTGCTGTGTGTAGGGGATGCAAAGACTTGTGTCGCCACATGCAATTGCAGGTTTTCAATGGTTGGGCAGCAACTTTACGCACGAGGCCGGTGCATCTGCCGGTTGGATCTCATCCAGGCAGCCGGGCTGTCAACAGCAAGATCTGCAAGTTTCTGCTGCTGCTACTGCTGCTGCTGCTGTCACAGTAGCCATCATGTGACTTTATATATGCTGCAAGCAGTAGTCTATGCCCGGCCATATAATTGTCTCATTTTTGCTGCTGCTGCCGCTGCTGCAGCTTTTCAATGGTTGAGCAGCAACTTCACGCACGAGACCGGTGCATCTGCCGGTTAGATTGATGGCAGCAAACATCAGCAAGGCTACAGCTGGCAAAGCTGGCAAATCTGCAAGGTTGCCAGCGCCGCTGCTGCTGCTGCCACTGCTGCTGCTGCTGCCACTGCTGCTGCTGCTGCTGCCACAGCTGTAATCATGTGATGGTGGTTATGTTGCAAGCAGTGGTTGTCACGCACGGCCATGTCAATGTGATATTTGCTGCTGCCGCTGCTGCTGCAGGTTTTCAATGGTTGGGCAGCAACTTTACGCACGAGGCCGGTGCATCTGCCGGTTGGATGATGGCAGCAAACAGCAGCAAGGCTACAGCTGGCAAAGCAGCAGTAAAGGTGTGGTGCGTGCCGGTGCCGAAACCTGGCAGCCGCGTACCGGCTGTGTGCAAACCGGACAAGATTCAGCAACAATTGCAAGCAGTTTTGGCCCTACAGGTGACCTTGGGTGGCTGATTCTATGGTCCGATGTTTCGTCCCCATAGGCGGCCGGTAATGCGTGTTTTGTTTAGCTGTTGGTTGTTTAGGCAACAGCAGTGAAGGTGTGGGGTGTGCCGGTGCCGAAACCCAGCAGCCGCATACCGGCTGTGTGCAAACCAGACAAGATTCGGCAACAATTACAGGCAGTCTTGGCCCTACAGATGATCTTGGGTGGCTGATTCTATGGTCCGATTCTTGGTCCCCATAGGCAGTCAGTTATGCGTGTTTTGTTCAGCTGTTCAACAACGGTTGTTTAGGCAACAGCAGCGTGTGTTTTGTCCAGTGAAAGTGTGGTGCGTGCCAGTGCCGAAACCCGGCAGCCACGCACCGGCTGTGTGCAAACCAGACAAAATTCGGCGACAATTGCAAGCAGTTTTGGCCCTACAGGTGATCCCGGGTGAATTTTAAGGTCCGATTTTTCGTCCCCATAGGCGGCCAGTAATGCGTGTTTTGTTTAGCTGTTGGTTGTCTAGGCAACAGGAGTCAAGGTGTGGTGCGTGCCGGTGCCGAAACCCAGCAGCCGCATACCGGCTGTGTGCAAACCAGACAAGATTCGGCAACAGTTACAAGCAGTTTTGGCCCTACAGGTGATCCACTCGAACTTTTCTTGCACCATGTATGTTGTGTTGATACAGAGGCTGCCGTTTGTGTTGGATAGCAAAACTGTAGTGGCGGTGCCAATGCCTGGAAGCCACCAGCTAGCAGTATGGACAGGGTGTGTCAGGCTGTGCAGACGCTGGCAGCAACCACAAGCAGTTGATGCTCCATTCCCATGTGC
>NSMO01014431.1:0-24979 GCA_002588565.1 Coelastrella sp. UTEX B 3026 | reverse complement strand
CTACATGTTCATGGTAAACATAAACACGTCACCAGTACATAACATCTATTGGTGGTTGGACCATGGTGGTTGATTACACATGAAGTTACAACAAAGCTCAATCTGAAAGCCTCAAGGGGGCAATGTTGGTGTTGCAGCAGTATGAAATTAGCAATAGTGCTGCAAGGCACTAAACCCAATGCAGTCCCCGCCAGAGACAAACAGCTGCAGCATGCATTGGTAACTACTACAGTGCCAACCAGCAATGATTCTGATACAGTATGTTGCATGGGTGTGCGAGTGTGCTATTCAGCCAAAGTTCCAAACAGACGCCTTACACACATCCCGATTAATGGACACAGCTGACATGAAAGTAGTAAGCAGCAATGCAACATGGAAGAGCGGCTTGCCAATGTAAAAAGAGAAAAGATTGTAACATCCGTTAGATCACCTGCAGCTCAAATATTGGTGACTCCTGGAAGTGAGCTGCCGAGAGCTCTCCACTATGTATAGCATCAACGATCGCCCGAGTGTGTTGTAACTGGATGCGAGTACCAACACCGGGCTTGCCGCCCTGCCAGCCTACAAACATCAGACAGCAGCAGCAGCAGCAGCAGCAGCAGCAGCAGAGATTTGCTATCTGTGTCCAAACACTTCCCGTACGCTTCCAATGGCGAATTCAAATACAACAAATCAGCCCAAAAACATCAGGCCAATACCAAACTCCCCTTCAGTTGCCCCATGCATTGCTGGTGATGCCTTATAGTATATGTTGGGACATCAGTAACAATGTACCGTCACCTGTGTTGACAAGCCTTAGGATTAGTATGTATACCGGCGATGTGCAGGATGTGCAACAGACCATCCCGGACATTAGTAACACTGCACTGTCACCTGTGTTGACAAGCCATGCTGTAGTGCCTGCCTGTCTCAGTTTGTCTCCGAGCAATACAGCATACTTCATGGGGTGCCACATGATGAAAGCTCCAGCGTAACAAGCTGAGAATGTCGGCTCAGGGGAGCACACGCCGACCTCAGTGCCTGCAGTCACAAGTCAACCATCACCTTTTGGTAACAGAAGTAACAACACACGGTTGTTGCATTGACGGTTGCATGCATGAAAAAATCAAAAAAGTTTCGGAGCATGACATGACACTGATGACTGCGTGATCTGGAGACATGCAAATCAAAAACCAACCAGCAAAGTCCCCATCATACCTGCAACTTTGGCTGTGTATCCGCTGACAAAGTGATACATTGCTTGTGCCACTGACAGCTTGCTGACAGCCGGCAGCACCCCCAGTGCGTCACAACATAACAATATGACGTTACGTGGGTGCCCACCCATACACGGTATGTGCACGTTGCGCATGTGCGTGATTGGGAAGCAGGCCCGCATGTTTTCTGTCAGACTCCTGTGGCAGCAGCATCAACAGCAGGAGTTGTACTTTGCACGTGAAATGAAAGAACTATATATGCCGTAGAGAGCTTGTTGTTGTTGTGCTTACAGAGAAGCACTTGCTGGTGCTTCTGGCCCATGCTGTGGCTGATAACAAAGCCAAGGCTGTGCAGAGTAGATCCTTGAAGGCATGAAGCAAGTACCAATCACAGCCAACTTTGCGTTGCGTGTTTACTTGGGCAGCTGCATTAGGCCTGAGCCTGCTGAATGATGAAATGGATGATCTGTGCTGCATTGCTGCTGCAGGTAACACCGTATTAATCAAGGAAAAGGAGGGTGTAACTGCTGCTATATCAAAATTTGCTGTCCTAATGCCAAGGTATCACTTAAGAGAAAATCTTGCGTTGATAACAGAAAAGTTACCCTGATGAACAGATGATAATAATGAGCATGGTAAAGACAAGAGTCATACAGTATGCCGCATACTTACATGTTGCTAAAGTCTACTTGGTGGTTGTGTTGGTCATACACAACGTTCTCCAGCATGGTGCCAAACCTGTTGACCGCTGAGAACACATCAGGGTCTGTATCGGGCCTCAGATTGACACACTTGGCATAACAGCCAGCCTCGATGTTGAACACGCCTGGGGCATACAAGTGGCAGCATAATAAAACCTGATTTTGTCAGCTGGTGCTGGTGCTAGCACTGTGAGTTGCATGGAATTATGGCAGAGTCGTGGCTGATAATGTGATAAGTGGCAGAATGATGGTTGTGGCTTGATGGGTCCGAATCATTGTCTGCCTTATGCTATGCGTCTGAGCACACCCTGATAGCACCAGTCACGGTCTAGGGTAGTAGACCTAACCACTGCATGAAGCAAGCAGGCGTTTCCGTGATCTGTGCAGGTGATTGGCCACTCCAGCCAGCAAAACTGGCACAATGATACACAGTCTGTAGTCAAACTGCCACATCTGCATGTACTATTGTCCACTCTGCCAGCCTCGTTGACATCACAAGGTGACAGACTGCTAAACTTGTGATAAAGTGATTGAGAGAGAGGTCTTGCAGTGGATACCCCACCATCCAAGACGGCACCAGCAACACCCATCAGCAGCAGAGTTTTGGACCAATAGGCGATACACGTACACCCCTCCCTCCCCAACAAAGCAGTTCCCCACAGGCAGACACCCCTCCCCCCAGGCATCTCCTCCCTCCCGGCAGGCTCCTCCTCCCCCCTTCCCCTGCTGAGGGTTATCTGTTGCACACTTGAGCAAAAACGGTGGGGTGTCAGTAGAGCAGCAGGTGGACTGTCACGAGCGTACCGTTTGGTCCCCAGCAGTGTTCGTCGTCACCGATCAGTGGCCTGGTGGGGTCGATAGATAACGTGGTCTTGCCGGTACCTGACACAAACACAGACAGCAGCAGTGCTGAAATATGTAGGTATAACTTCAGATTGCGATGTTACTAGACCATTACCTGGTGTCCATGCCAGTGCAGTACAGCAAGTCACTGCTTTCCATGCTAAGCATGCACGATTACAATGACACCAGATGCTGCAACCCCAAATTGCACCAGGCAGGCTCTATAACGATAGCCATATTGTAACCTGGTAGGTGCTCTGGCAGTCACCAGCTTAATGCATGATCCTGCAGATGCATAAGCCGCGGCAAGACAACCAGCACAATAACCTGGGAGCACAAAATGCCTTCTGTACTTTGCCTGACAGATTCGAGGCTCAAATCAACCTGCCTGATAGCCCAAGGAAGAGTGTAACATCTCCTGCCTTGCCAATGTTGCAACCACTGTGCAGAAATAACACATCCTTGTGTGGCATGTAGTAGTGCAGCAACCTGCACATATACATACAGCTTGCTTGGAAGGGCTGGAACTTGTCTAAATGCATACATACAGCCAGATTAACACTTGCAAAAAGAACACATGTCAATCTCTATAGACTTGAAGCCTGTACCTTCCGTATGTACTCATATATATCTCCACTAGGCAATGCTGACTTCAAGGCTCGGATAGATTTAATGAGCAATGAGTTGATATTTTCAGGCAAAATGCTTAATACAGGATATGTAGTGCTGTTCAAGGTTGAGACCCCTGCAAGAGACTGCACCTGAATAAACAAAACATATTCACAGTGGATAAAGTTTGCTGCCGACATATAACTCACGTAAAGACCCCCTTTTTCATTTCTCCGGCGTATTCCGTTCCCAGTATGACAACTTCTTTATGTTTCAAGCTGGTACATATGCTGGTCCTGCTCTGCATGTATGGATTGTACTGCAGGGGCGGCAGCAACAGCAACATGCACAGATGTTGGTACCCCTGAAAGAATCCAGGACCCATGTAGGCGCTTTCACAAGTTCAAACGGAATATTTCATGACAAAATGACACTAGAGCTGCAGTACGTAACTGGTCTAATGCAGGGGTGCAGCATCAACAACATGCAAAGTAATTTGTTGGTTAACTGAAAGAAAGGGAAGGTCGCATGTAGGTGTTTACAAGCTCAGACGGTATTTAGACTTTATGGCAAACAAGCACTCGCTGGAACTTTTGTACGTTACTGTTGTATTGCAGGGGTGCAGCAGCAGCAACAGCAACAACAACAGTACATGACACCCTTGTTGAATAGAGGTGTCAAAATGCTTGGAGACACCTGACTTTGCTGCAACAACAGCAGACAAGCTAACAGCAGTCACACAAACAGACCTCACCCCTTGGCACATGACTGATTGCATCACTGCTGCAGTAGCAGCAAAACTGACAGCAGTAAGAGCGACAGACCTCACCCCTGAGCACATGGCTCAATGCATCACTGTTGCAGCAAAGCTGACTGCAGTTACACAAACAGACTTCTGCTGCATCAAATATTGCAGCAACAGCAGCACCACAAACAGACCTCACCACTTAACACCTGGCTCAATGCTGCACTGCTGCAGCAATCATTGCTGAGCATTGCTGAGCAGAGAAGCTGACAACAGTAGCTAAATCCGACCTTACCCTATTGGCTGCAAATGCTCCAGCATTCCATATGACAAAGTCTGGCTCTCCAAATTCCTGCAGTTCTTGTTGCGTTGGTCGAAGCATCATGTTGTGTGCGAACAGTGCGTGATGCTCACGGCCACATATAACCCGGATCTTCATTCGACACTGTTAGGCGACGGCGGCAACAGCAGCAGCATGCTTTGAACCGATGACCAGGTTTGTGTTTGCTGATCGTACCATAGCGCTGCTACCGCGGCTGCTGCACATGTTCAAAAAACACCATCCCGCACTTCCGGGTCCCAAATTGCATAACCGTCCACCACGTAAACCCTATCTAGTGTACTGAGGTAGTCAACTGTTACCACACTGCAGCTACTGTTGTTGCTGGTGGCAACTGCTGCTGCTGCTGCTGCAGGTGCTGACGCACAGACGGCCACGCACCTCAGGATCCCAATTTGCATAACCATCCACCACGTAAACCCTATCTAGTGTGCTGAGGTAGTCTACTGCTGCTTCTCGGTTCATCAGAAAGGCACTGCAGCAGCAGACACAACGCACGGCGATGTGAGACAGTGGTTTGGCTTCGTGCAGCCTACAGGGCTGCTCTTCAGGCATGTAACTGCAGTAAACTCCCTTGAAGGGGCAACAGCATGACTCGTTCACGCGGTCGGATTGTCCATGCACTTGAGCTGTATAAGAAACTGAGCAAAGGCAGCAAGATTAGGTAATCTGACCAGCTGAACGCCATGCGGAGGGGTCGCCACCCGAGTGTGCCCTGAGGTTGACATTTCGGAAGAAGCTGCGCCTGACTCCGAACCCCAGCTCATGACACCTAGCAACAGCAAAATCACCTAGCACCAAAGCTAGTTCACATGTTACTGCACACGTTATTGCAACGTGGCTGCAGTATCAAAGCATCAGCCAAGGGGCTCACCGCTCGTCCATTTCATAGTTTGGCGAGTGTTCGCCCCACCAGACGTCCTCTTCAAACCCCGGTTCGCGCACTAACCGTTTGTCTAGGGGGCTCCTGCCTGTTTTGCTGCCTGTGGTGGTAGCTAGGGACCCGCTGCTGGTTATGTGAGTGTTCGGCTCGTATGCGAGGGCCTGCGGTGCATCCGCGTGCGGAGTTGGTAATTCTTGGCCTTCGCCACGCGATCATTATGGCTCTGCCGCTCAGGAACTATGGTCCGGTCTAAGTTGCTGACGACAGCAATCAATAAGCACATCTGCTACAGGGTCCCCAACAGTCCCTCAGCCACATGTCCTAAGCTGTTTCAGCGCTGCCAATAGCATTAGTGTCTAGGTATCTGCCGTCAGAGCAGTAAGCACATCGTGTTCATGCAGGGAATGGTGGATGCCAAGCAGATGACAGCTGCAACTGAAGAGTTCCGCAACCCACCTTCTCATAGAGCTTTGCTGGGCTCAGGTTCCTGTAAACAGCTTTGGGACTAAATCTGGCATCTACTGAGAAAGCGCTACTAAGGATACAGCCAGGATCGTGGCCTTCAATATCTTGCGCCATCTGCGACATCGCCGTGTTAGACGAGAAGCACTCGCCGTGCATGTGCGCCCTCCATGTCAAACACAAAGTGTTAAGGTAAAGAGGTTGAACGAGCTCCAATGTTGCTTCGTGGCAGCAAACCCCAGATTACGTGCGGTGCTACACCCACGTGACGACAAAGACGTATCTCCGATAACAGACACCACGGATGTGCTGCCAATGGCATGAAACTAAACAATAATCTAGTAACCTACGGAGTAGCCATCCAGGCTTTAGACCTCTGCATCCACCTCAGCATCAGCCTGCAGACGGTACAAAATACTTTCAAACAGCTGGCGCGGAATGCACGACTTGCGCTTGCAGAACGTATCGACCCTTATTGGTGTTCTACAAAGCGGATAGAACCTGAAACGGAGCCTAGCTCTAGTACGTATGGCCAACCCTGCAGTTGGGCTATCGGTATAACAACCGTTGTAGGATAGGCTATTAACTGCTTCTATCCAAGGGTGTCGAGAGAGAATCGTCTGTCGACTCCTTTGGAAGGAAAAAGCATTCAATCTGAGAAGATATGCATATTATGGACTGATCATGGCAGGCAAGCATCCATCCTGGACCTCGCCTGCAGTTCACATATATCCTTGCGTTGCTGGTCAACAGCATAAGGCACATGGTTGCCGCAGCGTCGTGTATGTGGCCCTCAATGCATCATGCTGCACACTAAACAAGTTGGGATCAGAAGCAACAGCGTGATGCATTTATCATGGTAAAGTCCCAGGCCCTATCTATTGGCCTGTACCTATACCTAGCCACGCCTACAGAGATGCCCCTAACAAAGGAACTACAAATGCCCCACAAGGGGCACTGATACCCAGGCACTATGCTGGGAGATACACTCAACCAGAACAGATGAAGCGATGATCACACTCGCCACCCAAACACACACATAGAGACATTAGCAGCAGAAACAGCAAGCTCTAAAACACTGGAGGATGCAGCATACCAACACACACAACAGATGATGAAAGTTACTGACAAAGCAACAATATGGATGCGCCAGTAGAGCTGATATGCCATGCATGCCATTCACACAGAACACGACAAATCAATTCAAGGCCCAGTGTCTATTTAACCCCTTTTACTTATACCTATGCAGCTAAACCAGAATGTGCCAGCCAAGTATCATGCCATTTTAGCGCACTATCACCCTAGCATGCTATGCAGCAAGACACACTTCACCAAGTACAGCCCGGCAGCAGTAGCGCCCCCCTCCCACCCCAACAACACACATGCAAATGTCAGCAGCATAACGCTGTGGAACACTGCAGGCTGCAGCACACCAAGACAAGCAGCAGCTATTGTACACAAACCCGACACAGCATGAGTATAGAGACTCCTAGACCCTAGCACTTCACCCAGTCACATCAGGCAAGCTAGCAGTATTCCTACTGGGTGGCCGCCTGCTTTCAACCATACTGCTAGACAGCACAGCACCAGGTACATACGCAGCTGGTGACGTACTACTGCTGCGAAGCTGCTGCTGCTGCTGCTGTGCAGGACCATGCACATCATCTGACATCTCCTGCTCTGTACTGTGCGGATGCCCCGCATATGCATATATACTTATGGCTCCTCTACTAGGCACATGCATGACTATCTCAGGGCTCCTTGTGGCTGCCCTGCTGCTTTCCCTGCCTGTTGCTGCTGCTGCCATAGGGCCGTTGGGCACGGGACCCATCTCTACAGCATACTGCCCATCGGCACTAGTAGCTACCACCGCTGTAGGCTCTGCTGCTATTCCCCCACTAGATGTCCTAAGTAAACCCCGTATACTGCGGCCCCAAACCCTGCTAGATCCCCTTAGCGCTGACACAGATGCCTGCGCAGCTTCATAAGCACCACTCAAAGCTCCTGCTCCACCAGCCTGCGGTGACCTGGCGGGGTCAGCAGCAGCTGCTGCAGGCTGCTGTTCTGAGGCCAGGGCCGCCGCGGCTGCGGCTGCTGCAGCTGCAAAGTCAGAAGCCTCTACAGCTACTGTGCCATTCGGCAAGTTGCTGAGGCTTAGCGCTGGAGAGGGAGTTCTGAGTATCCTTGCACCATCTTGACCACCTTGGACAGCTGCAGCAGCAGCTGGCGCACCAGCTGATGGTCGCTGAGTTGGCAACGGCGGCAACCTGTTGAGGGGCTCACTGCCACTGATAGATGGAATAGCTCCTGCCAGTGCTATCACGTTCACAACCGCATCCCCCTCTGAATCAGCTGCTGCAGTGCTGCTGTCAGGAGCTGCTTGCGGATCGCCTGCATCGCTGTTGCTGCTAGCTCTATTGCGTTCTGAGTGCCGACGGTGTCGCCTACGGTGCCGGCGCTGCTGCTGCTGCTGTTGGGCATCCTGTGTGTTATGAAAGGCTTGTAGCACGTTCGATTTGCACAGAGGACATGTGCAGTTGCGCTTGAGCCAGCTTCCAATGCACTCCTGCAGGAAACCCACCACCAGCACGTATTTGTTACTGCCCTGGTTTCACAGTTGCGTTGCTACTCCTCAAACTCTGACTGCACACCAACTCTCAAGCCCAATAGAAGTCCAAGCACCAGTCCCCACCGTGCAAGCAGCCAATCCCTCAGCAGAAGGGAGCTTGCTGCAGGCAGCTGATGCAGCAACTCTAGACCTCCGAAGTCACCTGTCTACTGCATTGAGCTAGCTCTTTACGGGCATAGCAACCTCCAAAGCCGAGGACTACCACAGAACTCTCACCTTATGATAGAAGTGCATGCATGGCAGCACCGTCACATTCTCTGCAGGCTCAAACTCAATCAAACAGATTGAGCAGCAGTCTGGCTCTGTGGATGCACCAGGCAATGGATTTTCCTCAGGAGGCTGGTAGGGTTTCACTGGCAGCAGCTCCCGCACTGCTGAGGGCACACGCAGGAGTGATACACGCTGTGTAGTGCCTGTTTCGCCATTCACAATTACAACCTGCAAGGATAGAGCATACACAGGCCCAAACTTCATAACAAAGCCAGCCTGACTGGTATCCCAAGCCAACATGCAAGCATCTAGCCTCAGAAGGACCACACCAAGCAGCACACGAAGTCCATGATACATTGGATGGCCTATCACTGAGTACAACAGTGAACAGCAGCTTCACTCACCCCTCTGCGTCGCCTGCTGCAACACACACAGTAGAAACACATGGCTGCCAGAACAGCTCCAGCTGCTGAAACGCAGCCCAGGACCACCACCATAGTGCGGCTGGTCAGCAAGCCCTTGGTGCTGGGGCTGTTGCTGGTCCAGTTTACTGTGAAGGCACCAACTGCATGTACACACAACAGAGCCAGCAGACGATGAGCATGGTTTGGGCAATAGTTCCTGTGCCAAAGCCTTGTGGCACCAGCTTGGAGCGAATCAACATATACAACAGAGTGCAGGATTTGCATCAAGGTAAACTGCATAACATGCACTGTTGGCACAAAACGGATACCCCAGGTGTACAGGTGATGACACCACCAGAAGAGGTGCACAGAGGACAATAACAATCCACAGCATACCTTCAGAAGTGCTGCTCTTTGTCGTCTGAAACTCGATGAGGATTGACCTGTCAACCCATATTGTGGCCTGAAACACTCCACCAACATCCTGGTCACCAGGTTTAGTCAACTTGATGATGTTATTTGGTCCCAAGTATAACACCAGTGATTCGTCATCTAGCAAGCCGGAGTATGAGACAGTCAGCGTGAGCTCGGGGAAGTCCGGCACGAGCTCCCAACGACAGAAGAATCCTGCACGTCAGCAGCAGCACCAGTTGTCATACGACCCCATACACATATGGGCAACTGTGGCAGCACCTCACAACCAGCTGGGCCTCATACGCCCTGCATCTGCTCGCTTGCAACAAACAAGCAGAATCTACTATCTTACTCCGCACAACAACTGCAAGCCAAGCTGTAACCTCCGCACCATGACCAGCACCCTTGCCAGGTCACGTGCACTCATACAAATGACTGCCACGCACACCTCTGGGATGGTAAACCTTCTGCCCATTGGCTTCCAGCTGCCTAATATCCGCAGGAAACGAGCCAGACTCCCCCCGCACGTCTTCCACCTCCCCCGTGCAAAGCAGCTGCTGCTGTGCTACCAGCTGCGTCAGCTGCGGCTGCTGTGTCAGCGACAAGCTGTTCAGGTAGTTGGCATCCGGTACAAATTGCACTGGCTGGGTCGCTAGAAGCGTGTCTCCTACACTCATGTTGGCAATGAAATCGCCAGACCTGAAGACACGAATGTGCAAGCAGCAGGACAGCACAAGGCTTGAGCATCACCTTTCCCATGCCATGCCGCAGGAAAGCGAGACTGCTATTTCTCTAATCGTGGCCCTGGCTACGCAACCGGCAGTCAGCTCTATACATGCAGTCAGCTGCTCCACAGCACAGCATCATAGGCTCAGTTCAATTGCACGCTGCTGTTGCTGTTGCTGCTGTGATGTCTACTCTGCTGGAGCCAGCTCAGCGGACTTACCCAGGGACCAAGAAGAATGGTGCAGTGCCTTCGTCGCCAGTCCACTGCATGTCCCATATCTGGTCTGGCTTAGTCTTGCTGTACACCACAATCTGCGGCAAACAGAAAGTTCAGAACCCAGCATCAGACGCCTGCAAGCATACCATTGCAGGAGCTACAAGGCAGATGGCGCCTTGCACACTGCATCTTGCAGAGATGTTATGCCGGCTGTAACATACAGAAACACATCAGTGGTGACATCATCTATATGCTGGCTGCCTTTGCCCCAGACCGCTTGGAAACCCTTGGGCCAACACCTGCTGCATCCAGCTGCTGCACTAACCTGAGCACCAACAATCTGTGCATGTATGACAGCACCAAATGGTGTTATCCTGTTACGTGCATACACCCCAGGCCAAGCCAGCGAGCCAAATGAAGCCTCCAGCAGCAGCATTCCCAGCTGAATAAGCAACTGCTCATCATTACTGCCGTCCTCAACGTTAACGTTTGCCTTGTCAGCCAACTCCAGGTCTGATACATCTGCACATGAAACAGTGCCGTAAGCACCTCTGAGCACGGACGCGCAATCACTGCCCTGCTGCCATCAACGCTACCTCGACACCAATCCTACTGCAAGTCGACGCATGCTATTGTCTACATGCTGCCAGTGCTCGCACAACACAAGCAGCTCCTGGTGAACTCCTCTGCACGCGCCGGTACAGCTCGGATGCTGCCTCTGAAGACACCAGAATAACCCCCACTCTAGGCAAGCAACTACTCACCCGAATCAAAAGCAGTGACTGTGTACCGCCCAGGAAGCAACCCAGTGCACTGCACCGTTTGGTCCCTGTATACGCTGCCTCTCCCACACGTGATCTTCTCTCTATTTTCATTCTCTATTGTGAGATAGAACGTCCGTGGTAGTGGAGGAAGCCTCATGCTGGTGTTGAAGGCCGCCAGTGCTTCAAACACCACATTGATGTTCAAAGTTGCTGAGCCCCGGGCGCTGAAAGCAGTTCTCACGTTGTCAACGGTGCGAGTCCTACTGCTGAGGCCAAAAGGGTCTAAGCCAAGTGGCTGCAGAAACCAAGTATCCATGGGCTGCAGTACCACCTCCCCTGCTGTCGGATCGCCCGGTATGTCCAGCAGCATATCTCCACCATCGGGCTCAACCTGATCACTGCCATGTAATCTGCGCTGCTGTTTCCGTGCGACTACAGCCTTGAACTCAGCCCCTATACGTTGATTGGACCTGTGTTGCAGCGACTCCCAGGCGGCAGCCTGATCAGTCAGCTGGACACCACTATGCGGAGCAGACCCCCCCAATACCGTTTTAAGTGACCGACGAACGTCGTGCGACCAAAGGGTGCTCGCAGGGCTCTCAGTTCTTGACGGTCCCGGCACTGCACACGTCAGAGGGTCCGTGAACACCAGGAGCTATTAAGCAATGCATGTAGGGAGTGCATTTCAAAGTCAGATGTCTTACATACATACGTACGTATCCAAACGGTTCGAATGGGGCTGCTGCTGCTTGTTTGCACTGTGAAGTACAAAGCTGTGTGAATAGGCACACAGCATCAGACAACACATCTGGCACACCACAAACATCATTACAGCACACATACCTGCTACTTGCTGCACACTGGCTGCAGTGAGGCGTCCAAGAATCAGCAGGCCGGCCACTATACGAAAACGCTGCTGCCATCGCAGCTCCACGCCCTTGTTCAGCATGTCACAGCACAGCTCTACACCTATTCTCTGTTTTCCATGTCTATACCTGCGCAAATGTACAACGAGACAGTTTCACCGTCCACCCCCGAAGCAAGCAACGCATTATTGCTACAAATCTACAGACACGGAACAGTCTAGCACATGAACCATGGCGTGAAACCAAGCTCCCTCGTATGTGCGCACAACAGTACTGTTAAATTGACTGGGTGTTACTAAGGCCGATTGGGCAGCTCCGCAGCTTGCCTGAAAGCGGCTTACAGCTAAAGGGGCTAGTTTGTGAGTTTTTACCTGTGGACAGCGACGCTGCTGGCGATGCAGATGTTCAAAAAGGCTCGCGCAGTACAGTTGCCTCCTCACCTGTCTTTGCCGTTTGGTATGCTACAACGCTGGTAAAACTGCATCATGCATGGGCCAGTGCATGCTGTGGTGCCGCATCTTCCCAGTTCGCAATAGTTCGCTTCGCTTAGGCTGAACGCTTGCCAGGCCCGGCTTTCTGCTGTTCTTACTGGCTGCTGGACGGTTTTATTCTGGGCGCTATCTCTGTGCTGTGATCATATACGGTGCAGCAGCGGTACTTAGGCTGGCAAGCAGAGCATGCGCCAAAAGCATAGTGTGCAGTGTAGTGGTGGGCTAGGACCATAGCATGGTTGTACTTAAACCATATGAGAGTCTCCGCTGGGTTTCGTGGCTGCTGGTGGTTTCACTCGCTGTGCAACTGCAGCTGGGTCTGGGGCAAGCAAATACAACAGCTGACAAAGACAAGCTTCTGGCATTTGCAACCAGCTTCACCTCAGTGGACGGCAGTCTTTTAGCAAGTTGGGACACCACAACAGACCCATGCGCTGGCAATGGGTGGCCTGGTGTCATGTGCCAGTGCAGCGACTTGCCAAGCATGGTCCAGCAAGGCTGCAGCAACACACCGGACCCAAGTGGGCTGCGGGTGAAAGGCTTGGATCTTCGTCCCATGAGCAGCAGTATGCAGAAGCTACAGGGCCCAGTCCCTGATGCGCTTGGCGATTTGGACCAGTTGGTGTACTTGGATCTGTCAGATAATCAGCTCAGGTCAGTTGTGCCAGGTCACACAACAAGGCTCTGCATGCGCTGCAGGTTGTTTGTAGTGTGTAACAGTTGGGCCATAGCGTCAGCTTCTCAGTAGTTGCTAATAGATCTGCACTGCAGCGACAGAGGTCATAACTGCATGGCAGTTGCAGGAGGTCTTTGCTTTGTTGAGCCATGCTGCAACAAGATGCGTGTGCTTCTGCGCAGTGGCCCTGTCCCTGAAAGTCTGGGGAGCCTTTTGCAATTGCAATGGCTGCATCTTGGCGACAACCAGCTTGATGGTGCCTTGCCAGAATTCTTGGGGTCAATGACAAGCCTTCGGACCGTGCAGTTGCAGAACAACAGGTTCACAGGACCAGTGCCCAAGAGTTGGTGCAATAGCACCAACACTGCAACATACGACGTGTCTGGCAACAGCTTGTTGTGCGGTGAGCAGTAGCATGTATCCGCAGGCACACACTAGTGCTGTCAGCCATTGCTGTGGCTTTGACAGCAGCAGCGCTTTCCATGCACACCGCTTTGCCTTGTTCAGCGTCGTGTGACTGAACATGGGGCTAATGGTGCTGTCAGCGTGTCCGTGGTGCATGCTTTGCCATGTATATGCTGCACAGACTATCCCCAGCAATAAGGAGCTTCAGCAGCAGTAGCAATGTCATCTGGTTTGTCTGCAGATCCTGTGCCTACGAACTGTTCAAGAGATCACAGGCTTGTCAGCACAGCAGGCACATACCTTAGTTCATCAAAATTGATCCTGGGCTTCACTGGGGGAGCATGTGACGATACACCCCCTGGTTGTGATGCAGATGTAGGCTGTGTGTGAGTACACAGGGCCGTCTCAGCAGTGACTGGTGTGCATCGGCGCTAGGTCGCTTGGCGGACGTGCCTTTAAGTTACTTCAAAGCAGCAGGGCTGTCGTAAACAGCAGTTGTTAGGCGGGCCAGAGCACAGCCAACACTAGATTTTGCCTGTTATCACAGCTGCAGAGCCTGCAGTAACAGCAATAAGGCTTTGAAGGCAGGATCCGTGCAGGACATCAATACAGCTGTGCACAAACGTACTTCCCTGCTGTTGCAATTACAAAATGCCGTGCAGGATTTGGACACCGAAGTACTGGACCAACATAAGTTCCGTACAGTTCAACTTTACGGGCTTTGTCGACTATGAAAGCCGCATAGCCAAGTATGAGTGGGGCTTGGGAACATCACCATATGCCAATGACATAGTCCCGCTAACTCAGGTCACAAGCAAGAAGTACTTGAAGGACATTCGGTTCTCTGGCTCCAGCAAGCAAATGTTTGTGTATGTTGTGGTGAGCACAGGTCTGAGGTTGCTGAAAAGTGTCACAGCAGCTTTGCAAGGGTTCAGCACAGGACAGAGCTTAGAAGTTTGATCGTCGCTTCAATTGAATGGTGGTGTCATCATGCTTTCAGGGACTTTGGACATGTCACTCAAGCAATACATATCTGCCAGGCTGTCAGAGCCTGGCTTAGCAAGTGATCTAAGTATCCTGCATAACAACACAGTGCGTTGTCCTGCTGCAGTATGCCACTCTGCCATCGTTCTCGCTGGTCAATGGCTTGGCGTACTATGTGACTGTCGTGGCGTACAATGGCGCTGGCCCACCGCTGACAACAAACAGCAGCAGCGCAGCTGTGGTGGTAGATCAGACTGGGCCAGTGCCCTCAATGGTTTACAACACGTGAGTAGTGGACACATGTTATGCAGTGCTGCATGACGCCAGTCCTTGCCCAGTGTCGCCAGGTCACCAGTGGCTTCACCCAGTAGCAGCTGCATGCAGCAGACCTGTGACAGCAGTGGTAAGTTGTGCAGATGTAGTAACAAAATCATGCTGTTGATTTGTCTTCATTGCAGGTTTGAGTTTCGGCAGGATGTCACTACAGCGCTGGCAACTACACTACAGGCCTCCTGGGATGAATGGAGTGACCCTGAAAGCGGGATTGCGGGTTATTATGTGCAATTTTATCATGTGGTAAGCAGCAGGAACAAGTGTTGATGCAACCGCAGGGTGTTGCGTGCTTTGCTAGCATGTCATTATTACGACCTGGCCAATTGTGCTCATCCTGCACTGCCATCTAAGAATGACCTGGCAGCTGTACCTTACCACCTTGTTGCCAATGATGTTTGCAGCTCAGCACTGGTGCCAATGGAAGTAGAGAGGTTACAAACATGACTGATACTATCAACGTGGGTCTAGTCAAGATGGTTCAAATGAAGACAGCCACACTGAAGGATGGCACTGTGTACTATGCAAACGTAAGTGAGTTTGATTTGTTCTTGAGCACTGCCGATGTTCAGCCCGGTTGTCAGCTTCTGCATATGGCGGCCCCATCGCACTCTTTAGTATGCATGCATATTGCTGGCAGTGCAACTTCACCCGGCTCTTACCTTGAACTCTCTACGATGTCCGAGCTGACTTGTGCACTTGTATGTGCAGATAACGGCGACCAACGGGGCTGGATTGAACACAACTGTCCTGACGCTACCCATTACTGTGAACAGATCACCGTAAGTTGCGGCTACCATCTAGCACTGCCTACTCAGCTATGCTTGTTGCATGCATGTCCTTCTGGTTGCTGTCTAGTTCTTGCCCTCAACAGAAACTAATAATTTGTGTGTACCAGTTAGCTGGAGTACTCTTGCGCTTGAGTTCAACAACCTGTGGCCACGTTTGCAGGCTGTATGCAGTCAAGCCAGCTACTGCAGCAATGATTGCCATCATCTGTGGCGTTGGATGCTTAGCAGTAGGTGCAGGGGCTCAGTATGTCATGATGAACATCAGGATGGCCACTGAGACCCAGAGGGAGAAAGAGCGGCAGCAGGTGTGTCCTGCAGTCCAGTGCTGACCTGGCAGGCCTCCTCTGCCACACTCCTGCATGCATTCGTTAGCTCCAATAAGTCTGGTGAGCAGCTGTGTGCCAGTCCACATAAATGCTGGGCGTCAGCTGTGTATCCGGTGCTGACCCGAGGGACTGTTGTATGTATGCTTTCAGGAACAAAAGCAGCTGAAACAGCTGATGTATGCTTTGTCAGCTCATACTGACTCACTGGGAGGTCAGGGTGTCAACAATTCAATGACAGCAGCTACCCGGGCTGTAGATATACATGCCAAAGAGTTGGCATTTGTATTTACGGATATAGAAAACTCAACTGAGATCAGCAACCAGGATCCTGCTGCGTTCAAACAGGTAAGCATCAGTTGGTTCCTGGGCGTGCAGCAGAGCTGCCACTGGTGTAGAAGCTTGACATGATCAGCACCTGCAGAGTTCGCTGTGTGGCTGTTTGTCACACAACACACTAAGCAGTGTACGGAGCATCCTGCAGTGCATGAGTTAGCAGCACAAGGACCTGGTCCTGCATTGCATCTGTTACACTACACATGTACAGTAAAGCCAGCTTTGGCGCTTACTGTTGCAGATCCAAGAGGCACATGACCAGATCATGCGCGAGGGCATTGCCAAGCATCGCGGTTATGAGATCATCACAGAGGGAGACTCATTCCAGGTGGCCTTTGCAACATGTCAAGCAGCGATCCAGTTCTGCCTGGATGTGCAGTACAGGCTTTTGGAGCAGAGCTGGTCTAAGGAGATCCTGAAGTTGCATGCTTGCAGGGTGGTTAGAGGTGAGGTTGGTGAGCAGTTTGTGCATGCTGTGGTCAAGATCGTTGCACAGGGTCTTTGTGGCTGTTGTGGTTAGTGAAATTGAGACTGGGTGGGCACAGGTTCGGCGGTGCAATCACCCAGAGCACACAAGCAGCAGCAGTCGCTTCCCGGGCATTCGAGACACCAAAGCACCACTGGCAACTTGAACGGGATGTATTGCTGAACCTTGCTTGACCGCAGTTACTGGTGACTACAATCAAGTTGTGTTCGCTGGTCCAAGGGTTCGTATGGGCATCCACTACGCACACCCTGGGACAGTTGCTATGCGTACACACAACATTACCCGGCAGAATGTATATGGAGGCCCTGCTATCAAGATTGGTTCAGAAGTCAGTGACATAGCAGCTGGTGGTCAGATACTGCTTACAGAGGTAAGAGGCTGCGGTGTTATAGCTCAGCCGATGCACAGGCGCACTTTGTTTTGTCAGCAATCCACCGCAGAAACTTGTATTATCCCAGGAAACCATGACCGAGCGTATGCTGATCTTACTGCTGAGGTCGTACTGCTGTCTAGCTCAGGCTGCAGCAGACTCATCATACAATGCACTGACTGCAGGAAGCTGTCATGAAGCTGGCTGAGAACATGTCACAAGCTGGCTTCCCTGTAATCAAGCTGTGTGGGCAGTACAAGCTGGAGTCAACTTCAGCGCCAGTGTTCCTGTACAGCTGCAATGAGCAAGTGGGCAAGCCACTCAAAAGGACATTTGGGGACCTCCGCAAGGTCAAGAAAGTGTGGCCAAATGCCGACTTGCCGGTAAGAGCGCTCTGTCTGCCGCAGCTGCATGTCCTGCACTGGGCACTTCCCGCACAGCTTGTCATCTTCCCCTCTGAAGGGTATCAAGCTGCATGACACGCAATGCCCATGGTGGCTTATCTCTGGTTTCTGCAGATTTCAAAGTCCCATGATACTGCATTTTGTTTGATCACTATTGCTGTCTGTTTGAACGCTGCAGGTGCCTGCAGTGCTGGAGTACAACATCCACCCGCCGCCTGTGCCCCAAGGCAAGAGCAACGCTCTAACCTTCGCATGCCTGCGACTGACCACTTACCCCAAGAGTGGTTGCAACATACCAGAGCACCTGCAGCGGCGGCTACTGGAGGTGTTCGCAGTGCAAGTCCAACAGTTCAAAGGTTACATGTTCCAGTCATCAGGAGACTCGCTGAGAGAGGTGCTGTCTTTTGCTTCAGGACACTGGCAATCTCTACTCCCTGCAGCTCAGCAACCAGTTGCATTTGCACCTTCAGCAGCATGCTGTGCTAGGTGTTGAGTCGGCCAGAACCCCCTCCAGGGAAGCTGTGCGCCATAGCTTGTAGACTTGGCGGAGTGCGGCTTACCACATCAACATTGCGTATGACTGCAGGGCATATGGACAGCTGCTTTCAGCTCCAGCATGGATGCCCTGCGCTTTGCTCATGCAGCTCAGCTGCTGCTTATGCACACTCAATGGCCAGCTGATGCAAGGCCTTTCTGTGGAGAAGCCTTACCTGGCGCTGATGGCCGTTGGGTCTTCCAAGGACCTAGGGTGTGCATGGCCATTCATGAGTCAGCAGACTACTTCGTAAGTAACTTGATACCAAGCTTGACCAGGGAGCTGTTGTGCAGATATCATACATGCAACCTGTTGACGGCGCATGCATGTTTGTGTTACTGAAGAGAAAAGTCACAGTGGATACCTTACCATTTGAGATGGTACTCCTCCACTACACTCCACTTGGTGCTGCATGTACCTTATCAAAGTGTACTGCATTGTGGGCCTTCAGACAGGCTCTGCTTCTTGATGCGGATCCAATGGGAATGGCTGCTTGTCCTGTTATTCTGTCTGCATTGCAGGTCAGTGAGGACTCTAGCACCGGTGCTCGCACATCTATGGTCTTTGCAGGACCAGCAGTAACCCTGCCACTGATCCTGACCTATGCCGGCAGAGGTGGCCAGGTCATTCTCAGCGAAGCAGCCTGGGAGGCTGTCAAAGGCACCGTAGTGCACCATCCTGGGGCAGTAAGGATCATAAGCTTAGGCACACATGTTGTGTCAGATGACTTCCCACAGCCTATGCTGCTGATGGAGGTGATGCCCAACTTGCTGTCTAAGAGGGTGTTCCAGTCTGTATTGACCAAGCAGATGATTGAGCCAGGGTATAGGGATGCCCCGGACCCTAAGGATCCTATGGCTATCGTGTTTGTCAAGGTAAGGTGCTGGCAACTGGCTCATGTGTGCTGTGTGCCAAAATACCAACTTTAGTGCTCTGCCGCAGCCAGCTCGCTGAGCGCCATTGCATGCTGGGCAGTTGATATCAGCCAAAAGGCCAACATCACTTGACCTGCAGAGTGTGTCGAAGCTATATGAGCAGGAATTATGGCGCAGCCTGCACCCAGTGTGTACTGCCAGCTGTAGTGGCAGATGGCTGGGCAGACGGCTGGGTTGTTGGAGGATGACTCTGTTCCTCTGTGTTGCAACAGGTCAGCAAGCCAAAGGAGGTGGAACTGGCTGAGAAGGGGGATGACAGTATACCTATAAACGTGGTGCAGCTGCTTGTTCAGGAGAACCAGGTATGTCTGTGCACTTGCTAGCTATCATCACTGATGATGGGCCAGGTCTCAGGTGACGTGTTTGGTGTTTGCATGCCACATGGACTTGCGCCTTCTTCAGCCTTGTTCCCAAGGGCGAGGTTTTTCTAAAGCTGTTACACCTAGTTCTCAACAATGACTAAGCAGCCTGGGGCCCTGCATGCATGGGGTTGCATACAACAGTTAGCGCAACAAACCTGTAAACGTAACACAGTACATGCTGTAGCAGCAACAACACTGATATGCGTGTACTGGCCCACTACTGCAGGTGGCACTAGGCATCATGGGAGCAACCGTACGCAAGCTGCTGAAGCTTTACCGCGGTTATGAGTGCAAGGAGCCAGAGCCTGGAAAGTTCACATTGGCGTTCCAGTGAGTGTCTGTGGCCATGGTCGGCTGCTACTGGCTGACACACATCAGCCTTCGATGTCACTAGCCCGGCCCATACCTTGTAGAATAGTCTCACCAGGCAATCAGCAGCAAGCTGTTGCCTCAGTATATTCCAGGCTTGATGTAACATCTTGTCCAGCAAGGGTCCACTGCCTACTCTTGATTGCCTGACCTGCAATGTCCATTTGCTTCGCAGCAACCTGGAAGATGCAATTTGTTGGGGCTGCCACTTCCAAGAGGAGCTGCTGTTTGTCAGCTGGCCACAGACAATGCTGGAGCAGTGTGCTGAATGCAAAGTCCAGATGGACCCTATAACTGGTCTGCCAGTATGGCGAGGTCTCAGAGTGAAAGTTGGCATATCATATGGGATGGTGAACAGCAAGAAGCCGCTGAATACTGGCAGGGCAGACTACTACGGGGTGCTGGCAAATGGCGCTGCTAGAGTGATGGCTTTAGCTGCTCCTGGGCAGGTGAGGCGTCAGGGTCCTGTTGGCTGCTTACGTGCTGCTGGTCCTCTCAGCTTTGACGTCTGGGTGTCTCTGCTGCTGTTACGACACAGACAACACAACCATGTGCTGATTGTTATGCGTGCAGGTCCTTGTTGAGGCTATGGCTCCACCAATGGTCAGCAACGCTGTGACAGGCAAGCAGGAGCTGCTGCTAAAGCCTGATGATGTCACAATGCTGCCAATGAAGAGGCACATAGCCTCCAGCCTGGCCTTGAGCAGTGTCTCAGCACAGCAGGATGCAGCGGTGAAGTCTATGGTAGTTGATGGAGTGGGCTCTGCGTTGTCTGTTGGATGGCGGTGTGTCATACAAGCAGACGGCTATTACATGCTGAGGTGGGGCTAGGCCTGGGTCGGTTAAGCTGGCTTGCGGCAGACTGCCGCCGGCAATGTGGTGCCGCTCATTGTCAGAACTCTCTGCTTTGTTGGGTGCACGTCTTTTGTGGTAGTGCGACAGCCAGTGGTGCCGATGAGGCTAGTTGTGCGCCATCTGTTCACCTGCTGCATGGCGTCATGCTACCAGTGCTGTTGTTGTGGTTTGCAGAGGTTTGAGCAATGCGCGACTGATCTACAAGGCATACAGTGAGCGCTTGGGCGATAGGGGCATCAAGATCACATCCCAAGAGAGGCTGGCACCGCCGCCCCTAGGCATGAACCACAGCTTTGCCAGCAGCAGGGACAGCATCAAGATACTGGGCTCCTGGGTCAAGAGCTTCCAATCAAAGCATCTAGCTGGCAGAAGCAGCCCTACAGACAGCGCCAATGACAGCCGGCACAGCAAGATTCCTGCAGCTATCAGCATCAGTGCGCAGAACTCGCCTACTGCTGATGACTCTGGACCTTTCACAGTCTCAGGGGATGAAAGCAGTCCATGCGAGGCCAGCAGTGGGCCATCAGGTCTGGGTGCAAGAAAGAGCAGCAGTAGGTTGAGCACTGGCATGCCAAGAGCCAGAAGTCAGGAGTTTGGGCCGGGTTACAGGCCATCTAGTGCAACAGGGCTTGGTGCGCAAGCCAGCGCAGGGAGCTTTGCTGAGATGCCTGAGGCATTGACTTTGCATGCAAGGAGGGCAAGGTCTTGGGTGGCCCCAGTGCAGCGCTCGGTGGGCGGCAGCCAGCCTGCACAGGTGCGATAATGATTTGATGTTGGTCTCTGCTGGGTATCCTTGCACGCAGCAGGGTCCACTGCTTGCCGGCCTAATCCATGTCCATACAGGCGTAGCCATGTGCTCTAGGCGACACCAACATGCACCCAACAGCAAACAGTGATTGCTGCAGTCCCAGCATCACTGAGGACTGATGTGTTTCAACGTGCTTGCAGAGTTTCAGCTGGCAAGACTTAGGCCCCATGGCAGCCCGCAGTTCCAGCTCTGGGCTCATAGCTCAAGCAGCAGCCGGTAACTACAGGCAACAGCAGCAGATGCAGCAGGCAGATGGCACCATCAGGCATGCCTCAGCTCCAGGCAATATGAGTGAGCTGCTTAGGATTCCAGCACGGCTTGCACCAATACATACGAGGGTTGAGTCGCCAGGTATGCTGAATAGGGTGAAATCCACACTGAGATAGTATGCAGTCTAGTTAGAAGCGCTGATAGGGCTCTGACAGGCAGACATGCATGTGGTATGCCAAGTTCTTCAGCTATTGGCAAATTGCTCAATGCTGAAGTGCGTGGATCAGTATCTCCAGGATTTGTATGCAGGGAAACTGGCGGGCTGGTTTTCTCCTCATCAATCGAATCAACCACTGTCATGACAGCAAACATTTCATATGTACTGCAGAAAATGATGCTACATCATCTGGTGGCAGCTCCCTAGCCACAACGCCTACACTGGCTGGCAGCAGCTACAACAGCCCAGGCCCAATTGACGGTGCCAACCCACTACAGCAACAGCAGCAGCTGTTCCTCCAAATGCAAGCCCTTGGACAGCGTGTGGTGCAGCAGCACAGCGCTCCAATGCACAGCAGCACTTCTGGCCTGCCACAGCATCCACACGCCATACAGGCCAACAGAGCAGTAGCATCAGTGGGAGGCAGCTTGGAGCTGACTTCTGCTGTGGAGCTTGAGAAGCTCAGGTCACATTCCCAGCTGCTTCTGGCACAGCAGCGGGCTCAGCAGATGATGCAGCAGATGGTACATAAGAAGGAGAGCGTGGACTCAACACTGTCAACGTCTGTGAGCTCTAGCTGGGATGGCATTGGCGGGTTGAAAGGATTCATGGCCAATCTTGCTGGTGAGAGCAGCGGCTGTGTTGTGCACCACAATGTGCTGACCGCTGATGTTGGTGCAGACTGCCAAAACACTGCCTCACAGTGCCTTCATTATGTGTGTAGCGCTTGGCAGATTCGCGCTGTTGCGAGTTGACTTTGATTGATGCGACTGCGGGGTGCATATGGTTGGGCAGCCTATTGTGGTGCAGTATGCCCTTTGACAGATCGCTCCTGCTGGTCCTGCCTGACCCTTGCTGCAGGTCCTGGCGAGCATAAGCGCCACAGGTTTGGATGGTCGTACCTGCTGAACAAGCTGCCAGGCCGCCACCAGTCTGTTGGGGCCTCTTATGATGCTGAAGATTCACAGGCGGCGGCTGCACGACAGCAGCATGGCATGGCTGCCAACGCCAACCTTCCACGGACGCCTGGCAGTGCCAGGAGCTTGGGAGGATATGTGAGTTTGCATTGTTCTACTATATATCCATCTCACAAACTGGTCAAAGGAGAGTTTCACTGTCGCCTGTTTGTAAGCAGCACTGTGCATTGCCCAAGATGCTCCTGTCTTGAATGTTAGGCCAATAGGTGGCGTCAAGCACGATTATGTGCATGGCGTAGTGTGGTATCTGGTCCCCACAAGCCCAGCTCTGATGCTGCAGGGTCAAGCACTACCAAGTCCTGGCACTGCTTATGCCATGGAACTTGGTGAAGCTTATGTCAACCACAGGAACAACAGCGCTACAGCTGGCCAGATGTATGCAGCCCTGTATGAAGCTCGCGCAGCATCATACAGCGCCAACAGCGCTGCCACCTCCAGCCCACAAGTGGGGATTCCAACTGCTGCAAACGTAGCTCCGGCAGATGGGAGGCCAGCTGACATCGTCTATTCAGCTGCCAGCTACAGTCCGCACCATTTCCAGCAGAACCCTACTTTCACAGCTTGGCACCACCCAGGCGCTAGCCAGCTGCAGAATGCTTCATGCAATAGTCGGCAGGGGTCCGCTGAAGACCTGGCTAGAGCCGCAGCCACCGCTGTTGACCCATCGGCTGTGAATGTTGAGTTGACCTTGCATGGGGCCTCCGCCAAAGGGACTGACTCTGCAACAGTAGCAGCACCAGCTGTGCTAGAAGGAGAATCCTCACCGGAGTTGAGCCCTCAGAGACCAAGCCGCGGCGCTGCAAGGACAACAGCGCTGCTGCATCAGGAGATGTGGCGAAGTCATGATGAGCAGGTTTTCAGGCAGGCACAGCAGCAGCAACAACCGCAACAGCCAGAGCAGGTGATGGACCAGCAGGCAGCGGGTAGTGGGCCGAGCTTCTCAGGACCTGCTGGAAGCTGGTCAGCTCAACAAGCCACTGTGCTTGAGCGTCAGCCATCTGCGCCCCAGCCGGCTGGTTATGCTCCTGCTGTGGCTACTATCTTGGTGCCTGTGGAGGAGACAGCGGCAGCATTGGCTGTTAGATCTGCTGCAGCAGCAGGTGTGCCTTTCACCGTACCAGCCAGTGAAGGAACATCAGGACCTGAGGGCCTAATCTTGCGGTTGACGGACCAGGAGCAGGCTGCAGCAGCAGCTGTCATAGGTGACTCGGCTATGCTTGTAGTAGCACCTAAGCGGCCAGCTAGCAGAGCAGGTACGCTGCAGGAGCAGCTAGAGCAAGCTAGACAGAGCGGCACGATGATACTGTCGTCACATGAGTATGGTTCGTACGTGCGGCAGCAGCAACAGCAGCGGGAGCAGGAGCAGCGCCAGGCTGGCATCGCGGATGGGACACAGAATGGTTTCCAGGGAGTGCCGGCAGCAGATATAGATGCGTTGGTACAGCGGCAGCTGCAGCAGTCGTATACGCTGCCAGACTTTGCAGGCAATGCGGCAGCGCTGCAGAGGTCTGGCAGTCAGGATACACAGGGTTTTAACGACCATCAGCAGCGCCTCAGGGCTCAGCAGCACCAATGGACAGGTCAGCAGCTGCAGCAGGCCCTGCAGCAAATGGATCAATCGCAGCAGGTGCCCTCAGACTCCAGGCAGTTTAGCCTGACAACCCTGCGGTCAACACTGGGCTTCAGTAATGGCTCAGCAACAGCCTCCGGAGTTGGTGGCTATCCTTATGGCCAACCGTCTGAGCAAGGACCCTCTGCAGCAGAACCCCGCGTCACTGCTAATGGCAGCCCTGTGGGTGCAGTAGGACAATCGTCAGTTCAGAGAGCAGGCTCAGGGGCGGAAGAGCTGCAGGCAGACAGTTTGCACGCAGCAAGGGTTGCTGCTGCAGCAGGAGCTGGTATGTATCTGCAGCAGCCGATCATACAGCAGCTGCAGAGTCAGAATGCTGCAGGTGGCAGTGCAGGCTCCAGTCCACGTGTTGTCAGAACAGACCCTGGTTTTGCAGCAAGTGGCCCTGGGTTGGCTTTTGGGGCTCATCTGGGCACCAACTCTCCTCGATCTGCTGCTGGAACACCAAGATCAGGTATGCAGGGTTCAGCAGCTA